>JAHBCN010002819.1:0-84791 GCA_019359885.1 Listronotus oregonensis | reverse complement strand
TATGCTTCTTTATACTATTATTTGATAGGATGACCACAATTTAAAGCTTATTTTCAATGGTGGCAAATAGCCTATTTCCAACAATATTCAAAATACCTTATGGAAGCAGTTTCCACGTTTAAATTCCAAATATACAGGGCTTTCTTTAAAAAAGCTTGATAAAAAGAGAAAAATAAAGAAAAAAGTTCCTATAAACATATGACATAAACTTCTTAACTTTTGAACTATAGGGTAGTAAAGTTTTAAGAACAAAAATTATATTAGTTTTTTTAAGTTTATAAATACGGATAAACATAGACGCTTCAGATTTGTGGATGATGTTTTGTTTCCCAAAACTTCCTTAAAACAATATTTACTCCAATAACTGAAGACCTGAAAGTACCCAAAGCTGTAAATAAATCTGCACAGTTTTCATTTGTGGCGCAATTCTTAGGTCTTCGCGAATGCTTTCGAGCGAGAAAAAGTTTATCATTATTCCGACGTGGAAACCCACAGAAAATGGCTTCCCATAGTCCCAAAAATGAGTTTCCCGCGAATATCTGCCAAAATATGGGAATTAGAGAATTTTTGTTCAGACAAAAAATGAAGGTCACCTCGAAATCTACAAAAATGGTCCTTACCATTTTTTTCGCAACACCAATATTTTTCGTAAAAACGGCCGTCGAAAAATCCATAACATTCCACACTGGGTGGTACTAGGCTAAAAAAATGCAGATGGGCAAAACAATGTTTTATCAAATTGCAAGAAAGATGGTGAAGGAAATTTTCTGGGATCATTGAACACTTGCTTAGGTCTCATTATAAAAAAGAAATGTTAATAAAAAACTATTTTTTCAAAAAATATCAATAAATTAATGAGATACTCCCAAGGAAGTTTAAAGGTGTATGGAAGCCCAATGCAATGGCCCATTCGATCAAAAAATGTCCAGCCCAGTATGAAAATATCTGTCAGAGTTGGCCCCGCCGATTCTGCGCAATAACAAAATTCCACGAAATAATTTAATGTGTTGCCTACTTACACACTGATAGATCAGGCAACACATTATACTTTTATGAGAGCCGAAATATGGTTTTTGAATTAATAAAAACCTTTTTATTTTAGTGATTAGTGTTTATTAAATTGTAACTATAATTTTGTGTTTATTGTTTGTTACTTATAATATCGTAACAAAATGACTAGATGTTGTATGGTTTTGTCTTGCAAATCCAAGGGTAACATACCCGCCATTTTTTACTTTAGGTAAGTATTTCTTATATTTAAATTCGGTGCTTCTTATAGGCGTAACGTTAGATATCCAATAAATAATAATATATCAATTATGAATAATAGAAAACGAAAATTTCATAGAAAATAGCAGTGAGAAAAGTAAGGCAATCTAAACTATCTTTTAGATGATTTCCAAATGTTTGTGTATTTCTGTGGATTATTAAAAGAAATAAGTTTACATTTAGGTACTTTTATTTCATTTAATAATTTAGTACATTCCTTTAAAGGATCAAAACTATTAATTACTGGGCAGACCAGGCAAATTTTAATATATACAGGTCCCTCTAATTGAATGAAAGAAAGTACAATTTTATGTTAAAGTTCATTTTTGCTTTTTCTGTATTTGTTTAACAATAAATTAGATTTTTGGCTTCATTATCTTATATTATCAACTTTTTAAGCTCGACATACTGTAGACACATAATATTTAACGGATACTGTTACAATGGATACCTAGGTACCAAAGGTTATTAAACATTTTTAATCACTGTTATTCTGTCTCATGAATGTTTGTTATTAGTGAAAAGTATATGCCTAAAAAGCAGTTATAAAAATTTTTACTTTTTAATGTACAACCAGAATCTTAGAATTAGATTAAACTCATTTACACTATTTTGCCCTTCTTTTATCACAAAATTGGTGATAAGTACATGAAACTATCATACAATGTTTGAAATTTATTTTAAAAAATCGTATTTTTGTTTAGTACAAAACTTCCAAAAATATCGACCATTTAAATAGAAGGCTGTAAAGTGGCGCCATCTATTTTTTCCATATTATATCAGATGATATAAAATCCAATATAACACAATAATTTTAAATATTCTATAGTAGTATCATTTAATAACCAACAATTTTGTGCAAAAAAAAACAGTGAATGTTTGAATTTGACATTTGATGATGTCAACTTTATAGATAGTAACAAAGAATTATGGAAGTCTGGCCCTGACCTATTATTCATTGCGCAAACTCCGCGGGGCCAATCCCCCTATTCCCGCTGCCCTGCACGCCTGGACAATTTTGTTCTACAGTATTGGGCTTCCAAACACCTTTAAACTTCCTTGGATACTCCCAAAATATTATGAAAAAAAAACTTCGACGCGGCAGCTGAAATGAGGGGACTTTTATCTCCGTTATCTCGAAAACTATTGATGTTTCGGAAAAATTATAAGGACCATTTTTGTAGATTACAAGGCGGTCTTCATTTTTTGTTTAAACAAAAATTCTCAAATTCGCATTATTTACAGCTTTGTTCCTTTATTTATACACAAAAAAACATAAAATCCCTTTTTTGTGGCCCTCAATCTTTACGCGATGATCTAAGCACGGTTAAATGATTGTTACATGCCGGTAAAACAGTCGGAAAGAGCAATGCATCATCCGTGAGTCACAGGCTAACTGGCAATTTTACGAAACTTGCAAGCCGTCATTCTGAAATGAATAATACGCCGTTCTATTCGAGCTTGTTTAAGTGGAGAACCGACGGAGCTTTCTTTTTTAGATTGCATATCATAATTGTAGCTTTCAGCGATGTTTGAACCAAAATAAAAATGATTATTTTTTGACTGTTTTTAAGAACTAGAACAATTTTAATTACGTCAGTTCGTTTCTCCGTCTTAAGTTTTATAGAGAACTTACATCCTCAAAAATGACGATTTATTCTTTATTGCAATCAATAGCCTACAAACCAATTTTCATACTTCTAAGTCCGGAAATGACAAAGTTCTATGTTTTCAACAAACTTTCACCCCCATTCTATCCCTTATGGGAGGAGTTTCCTAAAATCCTTTCCTAGCTAACGTCTCCTATTTTTCTGAGACTGCGATTTCTACCCAACTCTGAAGAAAACTTTAAATTTTTAATATTTGTTTTTTTTTAATACTCTGATAAGGTTTTTCGTTCTTTCTAATAATATACTCGGAAAAGATGAAATTCTATTTCTTACCATCCTATAGAGTTTATCTTGCTATAATAACTTTGACTCAAGGAAGTTTAAAGGTGTATGGAAGCCCAATACTGTAGAACAAAATTGTCCAGGCGTGCAGGGCAGCGGGAATAGGGGGATTGGCCCCGCGGAGTTTGCGCAATGAATAGTAGGTCAGAGCCGGACTTCCATAATTCTTTGTTACTATCTATAAAGTTGACATCATCAAATGTCAAATTTAAGCATTCACTGTTTTTTTTATTTTTTGCACAAAATTGTTGGTCATTAAACGATACTACTATAGAATATTTAAAATTATTGTGTAATATTGGATTTTATATCATCTGATATAATATGGAAAGAATAGATGGCGCCACTTTACAGCCTTCTATTTAAATGGTCGATATTTTTGGGAGTTTTGTATTTTTACCAAAAATCTTAGTAAATAAATAAAAGCACGATTTTTTAAAAATAAATTTCAAACATTGTATGATAGTTTCATGTACTTATCACCAATTTTGTGATAAAAGAAGGGCAAGATAGTGTAAATGAGTTTAATCTTATCCTAAGATTGTGGTTGTACATTAAAAAGTGAAAATTTTTATAACTGCTTTTTAGGCATATACTTTTTACTAATAACAAACATTCATGAGACAGAATAACAGTGGTTAATAATGTTTAGTAACCATTGGTACCCAGGTATCCATTGTAACAGTAACCGTTAAATAGTATGTGTCTACAGTATGTCGAGCTTAAAAAGTTGATAATGTAAGTTTAAGAAACCAAAAATCCAATTTCTTTTTAAACAAATACAGAAAAAGCAAAAAGGAACTTTAACATAAATTGTACTTTCTTTTATTCAATTAGAGGGACCTGTATAAATTAAAATTTGCCTGGTCTGCCCAGTAATTAATAATTTTGATCCTTTAAAAATGTAAACTTAAATTTTTAATGAATAAAAATTTTTTTTTTTTTTTAACCCCCAAAAAAAGGGGGGGTTTTAAAAAAAATTTTTTTTTTTTAAAATTTTTTTAATTCCCCCAAAAAAAATTTTTTTTTCCCCTTTAAAAAAAAAAAATTTTTTTTTAAAATTTGGGTTTTTTTAAAAAATTTGAAAAGGGAAAAATTTTTGGAAAAAAAAAAATTTTTTTTTTTTTGGGGGGGGTTTGGAAAAAATTTAAAAAAAATTTTTTGGGGAAAACCCCCTTTTTTTTTTTAAAATTTTAAAAAAAATTTTTTAAAAAAATTTTAAAAAAAAATTTTTTTTTTTTAAAAAAAATTTTTCCCCTTTTTTTTTTCCTTTTTTTAAAAAATTTTTTTTTTTTTAAAAAAGGGGTTTAAAAAAAAAAAATTTTTCCCTTTTTTTTTTTAAAAAGGGGGGGTTTTTTTTTTTTTTTTAAAAAAAAAAAAAAAAAATTTTTTTTAAAAAAAAATTTTAATTTTTTGAACTTATTTTTTTTAAAAAAAAGGGTTTTTTTTAAAAAAAAAAATTTTTTCCAAAATTTTTTTGGGTTTGGGGGGGTTTTTTAAATTTTTTCTTTTGGAAATTTTTTTTTAAAAAAAAAATTTTTTTTGGGAAAAAAAAATTTTTTTCCTTTTTTAAAAAAAAACCTTTAAAAAAAATTTTTTTGGGTTTTTTTTTTTTTTAAAAAAAAATTTTTTTTTAATTTGGGGCCCCTTTTTTTAAAAAAAAAAAAAAAAAAATTTTAAAAAGGGGGTTTTTTTTTAAAAACCCCCGGGAAAAAAAAGGGGGGCCCCTTTTTAAAATTTTAATTTAAAGGGTTTTTTTTATACCTTTTTAAAAATTTTTAAAACCCAAAAAACCCTTTTTTCCCCAAAACCCCCCAAAAAGGGGGCCGGGGGTTTTTTTTTAAAAAAATTTTAAAAATTTTTTTTTAAATTTTGGGCCCTTTTTAAATTTAATTTTTGGGAAAAAATTTTAAAAAAACCCAAAATTTTTAAAAAATAAAAAAAACCCCCTTTTTTTTGGGTTTTTTTTAAAAAAATTTTTTCCCAAAAATTTTTTTCCCCTTTTTTTTTTAATAAAAAAAAAAATTTTAATTTTTTTAAAAAAAGGAAGTTTTAAAAGGTTTTGGGTATTTTAAAAAAAAAAAAAATTTTTTTTTGGGAAAAAAAAATTTTAAAAAACCCCAAAAAGGGGAAAAATTTTTAACCGGGGAAACCCTTTTTTTGTTTTTTTTTTAAAAAAATTTTTTTTTTTTTTTTTTTTTTTTTTTTAAAAAATTTTTTTTTAAAAAATTTTTTTTTTTTGGGGAAAAAAAAAAAATTTTTTTTTTTCTTTTTAAAAATTTAAAAAAAAAAAAAAAAATTTTAAAAACCCCCCAAAAAAAAAAAAAAAAATTTTTTTAAAAAAAAAAATTTTTTTTAAAAATTTTTTTTTCCCCATTTTAAAAAAAAAAAATTTTTTTTTTTTTCCCAAAAAAAAAAATTTTTTTTTTTTCAAAAAAATTTTCCCCCCCAAAAAGGGGGGGGGGTTTTTTTGGGCCCTAAAAAAACAAATAAAAAAGTTTTTTTTTAAAAAAAAAAAAAAAAACCCCTTTTTTTTTTCCAAAAAAAAAAATTTTAAAAAAAAAATTTTTTTTTTTTTCCCAAAAAAATTTTAAAAACAAAAAATTTTAAAAAAAAAAATTAAAAAAAAAAAAAAAACCCTTTTTGCAAAAAAACCCAATTTAAACCTTTTTTTAAAAAAAAAATTAAAAAAAAATTTTTTAAAAAAAAAAAAAAGGGGGTTTTTTTCCCCAAAAAATTTTTTCCCCCCAAAAAAAAAAAACAAAAAATTTAAAAACCCTTTTTTTTAAAAAACCCCTTTTTTTTGGGGTTTTTAAAAAATTTTAAATTATTTTTTTTAAAACCTTTTTTTAAATTTAATTTTTTTCCCCAAAAAAAAAAAAAAAATTTTTTTGGGGAAAAACCCTTTTTTTTTTAAAAAAAAAAAAGGAAAAAAAAAAAAAAATTTTTTTAAAAAAAAAATTTTGGGTTTTTTTGTTTTTAAAAAACCCCCCCTTTAAAAAAAAAAAATTGGTTTTCCCTTTTTTTTTAAAAAAAGGGGTTTTTAAAAAAATTTTTTAAAAAAAGGAAAAAAAATTTTTGTTTCCCCCAAATTAACCAAAAAAAAAAAAGGGTTTTAAACCCGAAAAAAAGGGGTTTTAAAAAAAGGGGGGTTTTTTTAAAAACCCCAAAAATTTTTTTTTAAAAAAAAAAGGGGCCCAAAAAAAATTTTAAAGGGGGAAATTTTTTTTTTTTTTTTAAAAAATTTTTTTTAACCAAAGAAAAAATTTTTTTTCCCTTTTTTCCCAAAAAATTTTAAAAAAAAATTTTAAAAAAACCCCCCCCCCCTTTTTTAAAAAAAAAAAAAAATTTTTTTCCCTTTTTAAAAAATTTTTTTTCCCCCCCCCAAAAAATTTTTTAAAAAAGGGGGGGGAAAAAAAAAAAAAAAAAAAAAATTTTTTTTTTTTTTCCCCCGGGGGGAAAAAAAAAATTTTCAAAAATTTTTAAAAAATTTTAAATTTAAAAGGTAATTTTAAATTTTTTTTGGGGGGGGTTTTTTTTTATTTTTTTTTAAAAAAAAAAAAATTTTTTTTTAAAAAAAAAAAATTTTTAAATTTTTTTAAAAAATTTTTTTTTTTTTTTTTTTGGGGAAATTTAAAAAAAAAAAATTTTTCCCCAAAAATTTAAAATTTAAAAAAAAAGGTTTAATTTTTTTTAAAAAAAAAGGGAAAAACTAAAAAAAAAAAAAGGCAACAAAAAAAATTTTTTTGGAAAAAAAAAGGGGAAAAACCCCCCTTTTTTGGAAAAAAAAAAAAATTTTTTTTTTTAAAAAATTTTTTCCCTTTTAAAAGAATTTTGGGGGTTTTTTTAAATTTTTTTTAAAAAAAAAAATTTTTTTTTTTTAAAAAACCCTTTTGGCAAAAAAAAAAAAACCCCCCCCAAAAAAAAAAAAAATTTTTTTTTTAAAAATTAAAAAAACAAAATTTTAAAAAAAGGGAAAAAACTTTTTTAAAATTAAAAAAAAAAAAAATTTTTTTTTTAAAAAAAAATTTTTTTTTTAAAATTTTTCAAAAAATTTTTTTAAAAAAAAAATTTTTTAAAATTTTTGGAAACCCAAAAAAAAAAGGGGGGGGGTTTTTTTAAAGGGGAAAAAGGGTTTTTTTTAAAAACCCCTTTTAAAAAATTTTTAAAATTTTAAAAAAATTTTTTTTAAAGGGGGAAAAAAAAAAATTTTTTAAAAAATTTTTTTTTTTTTTTTTAAAATTTTTTTAAGAAAAAAATTTTTTTTCAAAAAAAAAAAAATTTTTGGGAAAATTTTTTTTAAAAAAAAAAAAAAAAAAATTAAATAAAAAAAATTTTTCCCCCCCCCAAAAAGGAAAAAAAAAAAGAAAAACCTTTTTTTTAAAAAAAAAAACCCCCCCCAAAAAAAAAAAGGGGGTTTTTTTTTTTTAAAAATTTTTTTTAAATTTTTTAAAAAAAATTTTTTTTTTTAAATTTTTTAAACCCCCCCAAAAAAAAGGGGGAAAAAAAAAGGGAAAAAAATTTTTTAAAACAAAAAAATTTTTTTTTCAAAAATTTTAAATTTTTAAAAAAAAGGGAAAAAAAAAAAAGGGGGGTTTTTTTAATTTTAAAAAGGGGGGAAAGTTTAAAAAAAAATTTAAAAAAAAAAATTTTAAAAAAAAAAAATTAAATTTTTTTAAAAAAATTTTAAAAAAAAAAAAAAAAATTTTTTTTTTTAAAAACCCCCCCCCTTTTTCTTAAAAAAAAGGGGGGTTTTTTTTTTTAAAAGGGGAAAAAAAGGGAAAAAATTTAAAATTTTTTTTTTTTTTTAAAAAAAAATTTTTTCAAAATTTTTTTTAAAAAAAAAATTTTTTTTGGGGTTTTTTTTTTTTTTTCCCTTTTTTTTTTTTTTTAAAAAATTTTTTAAAAAAAAATTTTTTTTTTAAAAAAAAATTTTTAAAATTTTTTTTTTAAAAAAAAATTTTTTTTAAAAAATTTTTAAAAATTTTTTCCTTTTTTTTTAAAAAAAATTTTTTTCCCCCCCTTTTAAAATTTTTTTTTTTGTTTTAAAAAAATTTAAAAAAAAAAAAATTTTTTGGTTTTTTTTTTTGGAAATTCGGGTTTTAAAAAAAAAAAAAAGGGCAAAAAAAAATTTTTTTTTTTTTTTTTTTTTTTTCCCCTTTAAAAACCCGGGGGGGAAAAAAAAAAAATTTTTTTTTTAATTTTTTTTAAAAAAAAATTTTTTTTAAAAAAATTTAAAAAAAAATTGGGGGGGAAAAAAAAATTTTTTTTTTTTTTTTTTTTTTTGGGGGGGGTTTTTTAAATTTAAAATTAAAAATTTTAAAAAATTTTTTAAAAATTTTTTTTTTGAAAATTTTTTTTTTAAAAAAAATTTTTAAATTTTTTTTGAAAAAAAACCTTTTTTTTTTAAAAAACCCCCAAATAAAAAAAAAAAAAACCCAAAAATTTTAAAAAATTTTTTTGGTTTTTTTTTAAAAAAATTTTTTTAAAAAAAAAAAATTTTTTTTTTTTTTTTTTTTTTCCCTTTTCCAAAAAACCCCCCCAAAAAATTTTTTAAAAAAAATTTTAAAAATTTTTTCCCAAAAAACAAAAAAACCAAAAATTTTTTTAAAAAAATTTTTAAAAAAAACCCAAAAAAAAAAATTTTTAAATTTTTTAAAAAAAAAATTTTTTAAAAAACTTTTTAAAATTTTAAAAAAATTTTTTTTTTTTTTTTTTTAAACATTTAAAAATTTTTTTTTTTTATTTTCCCAAAAAATTTTTTTAAAAAAGGGGGAAAAAAAAAAAAAAAAAAAATTTTTTAAAAAAAAACCCAAAAAAAAAAATAAAAAACCCCCGGGGGGGAAAAAAAAAAAAAAAAAAAAAAAGGGGGAAAAAAAAAATTTTTTAAAAAAAATTTAAAAAATTTTTTTTAAAATTTTTTAAAAAAAAAAAAAATTTAAAAAATTTTTTTTTTTAAAAATTTTTTTTTTGGGGGAAAAAAAATTTTAAAAAATTTTTTAAAAAAAAAAAAATTTTTAAAATTTAAAAAAAGGGGTTTTTTTTGGGGGTTTTAAAAAAAAAGGTTTAAAAAAATTTTTGAAAAAAAAAGGGGGGTTTTTTTTTAAATTTTTTGGGGGGGGGGTTTTTTTTAAAAAAATTTTTTTTCAGGTTTTAAAATTTTTTTTTTAAAAGTGGGGTTTTAAAAAAAATTTTTTTAAAAAAAACCTTTTCCCCTTTTTTTTTCCTTTTTTTTTTTTTTTTAATTTTTTTTAAAAAAAAAATAAAAAAAGGGAAAAATTTTTTAAAAAAAAATTTTTTTTTGGGGTAATTTTTTAAAACCCCAATAAAAAATTTTTAAAAAAAATTTAAAATTTTTTTTTTCCTTTTTTTTTTTAAAAAAAATTTAAACCCCTTTTTTAAAAAATTTTTTTTTTTTTTTTAAAAGAAAAAAATTTTTTTTTTTTTTTTTTAAAAAAAAAATTTTTTTTTTTAAAAAAAAACTTGGGGTTTTTAAAAAAAATTTAAAAGGGGAAAAAACCAAAAAATTTTTTTTTTTTCCCTTTTTTTTAATTTTTTTTTTATTTTAAATTTTTTTTTAAAAAAAAATTTTTTTTTTTTTGGGTTTTTAAAATTTTTTTTAAAAAAAAAAAAAATTTTTCCATTTTAATTTTTTTTTTTTTTTTTAAAAATTTTTTTTAAAAAAAAGTAAAAATTTTTTCCTTTTAAAATTTTTTTTTTTTGTTTTTTTTTAAAAAAATTTTTTTAATTTATTTTAAAAAAATTTTTTGGGTTTTTTTAAAAATTTTTTTTTTAAAATTTTTTTTTAAAAGGGTTTTTTTGGGCCCAAAAAAAAAGGGGGGGGGTTTTTTAAAAAAAAAAAAAGGGGGTTTTTCCCCTTTTTTTTTTTTTTTTTGGGGCCCCGGGGGGCCCCCCCTTTTTAAAATTAAAAAAAATTTTTCCCCGGGGGGGGGTTTTTTTTGGGGGGGGGGGGTTTTTTTTTCCCTTTTTTTTTTTTTTGGGGGGGCCCCCCCTTTTTTTTTTTAAAAACTTCCTTTTTGGGGGGAAAATTTTAAAAAATTTTTTTAAAAAAAAAAACCCCTTTTTGCCAAATTTTTGGGAAAAAATTTGGGGGCCCCTTTTTAAAATTTTTTTTTTTTTTTAAAAAAAAAATTTTTTTTTGGTTTTTTAAAAAAAAATTTTTTTAAAAAAAAAAATTTTTAAAAAAATTTTAAAAAAAAAATTTTTTTTTTTAAAAAAAAGGGGGGAAGGGTTTTGGGGTTTTTAGGCTTTGGGGTTGGTTTTTTTTTTCTTATTTAATTTTTTTTAAAAATTTTTTTTTTAAAAAAAAAAAAAGGAAAAAAGGTTCCTTTTTTTTTTTAAAAATTTTTTTTTTTTCCCCCCCCCTTTTAAAAAAAAAAATTTTTAAAAAAAGGGTTTTTTGGGAAAAAACCTTGGGGGTTTTTTTTTTTTTTTGGGGGGTTTTTTTTTTTTTTTTTTGGAAAAAAATTTTTGGGTAAAACCCAAAAAATTTTAAAAATTTTTTTTTTTGGGGGCCCCCTTTTTAAAAAAATTTTTTTTTAAAAAAAAACCCCTTTTTTGGGGGGTTTTTTTTGGGGGGAAAAAATTTTGGGGGCCCGGGGAAAAAACTTTAATTTAATTTTTTTTTTTAAAAACCCCCTTTTTTCCCCCAGATTGGGGAACCTTTTTTTTTTTTCCAAAAAAAAACTTTTAAAAAAAGGGTAAAAAAAATTTAATTTTAAAAAAAAAAAAAAATTTTTTTTTTTTTTTGAAAAAAATTTTTGGGAATTTTTTTTGGGAAATTTTTTAAGGAATTTAAAAAATTTTTAAGGGGGAAAAAATTTTTTTTTTTTTGGAAAAATTTTTAAAAAAAAAATTTTTTGGGGTTTTTTTTTAAAAATTTACCCCAAAAAAAGGGCCTTTTCCCCCAAAAAAACTTTTTTTTTTTTTAAATTTTTTTTTCAAAAAATTTTTTTTTTTTAAAAAATTTTTTAAAGGGGTTTTAAAAAAAATTTTTAATGTTTGGAAAAAGGGGTTTTTTTTTTTTTTTTGGGGAAAAAAAAGGGTTTTTTTAAAAATTTTTTTTAAAAAAAACCAATTTTTTTTTTAAAAAAAACCCCCAAAAAAGGGGAAAATTTTTTAAAAAAAAAACCCCCTTTGGAAAATTTTTTAAATTTGGGGTTTTCATTTTAAAAAAAAAGAAAATTTTGGGGGGAAAATTTTTTTTCCCCCCGGGGTTTTTTGACCCCCCGGGGAAAAAAAAATTTCGCCTTTTTTTGGGGTTTAAAAAACCCCTTTTTTTTTTTACCGGGGGTTTTTGGGGGGGGAAAAAAAATTTTTTAAATTTAAAAAAAAAATTTTTTTAAAAAAAAAGGGGTTTAAAAAAAGGTTTTAAAAAACCCCTTTTAAAAAATTGGGTTTTTTAAAAATAAAATTTTTAAAAAAAAATTTTTTTTTTTTTTTTAAAAAAATTTTTTTTTTTTTTTTTTAAAAAAAAAAAATTTTAAAAAAACCCCCCAAAAAAAAAAAAAATTTTTTTTTTTTTTTTTTTTTTTTTTAAATTTTCCCCTTTTTTTTTTTTTAAAATTTTTTTAAAAACCCAAAAAAAAATTAAAATTTTTTCCAAAAAAAATTTTTTTTTTTTTTTTTTTTTTTTTTTTAAAAAAAATTTTTTTTAAAAAATTTTAAAAAATTTTAAAAAATTTTTAAAAAATTTTTGGGGGTTTTTTTTTTAAAAAAATCCCCCCAAAAAAAAAAATTTTTTAAAATTTTTTAAAAAAAAAAATTTTTTTTTTTTTTTTGGGGGGTTTGGGGAAAAATTTTTTAAAGGGGGTTTTTTTCCCCTTTTGGGAAAATTTTTTTAAAAAGGGGGGTTTTTTTTTTTTTTTAAAAAAATTTTTTTTTTTTAAAAAGGGGGGGGGGTTTTTGGGGGCCCTTTAAACCCGGGTTTTTTTAAAAAAAAAAAAATTTAAAAAAAAAGGTTTTTTTTTAAAAAATTTTTAAAAAAAATTTTTTTAAAAACCAAAAAATTTTTATTTTTTTTTTTTTAAATTTTTTAAAAAAAAAAATTTAATTAAAAAAAAAAAAAAATAAAAAAAGTTTTAAAAAAAAAAAAATTTTTAAAAAAATTTTTTTTTTTAAACCAAAAAAAAAAATTTTTAAAAAAATTTTTTTTTTTTCTTTAAAAAAATTTTTTAAAAAAATTTTTAATAAATTCCCTTTTTTAAAAAGGAAAAAAATTTTTTAAAAAAAAAAAAAAAAAAATTTTTTTTTTTAAAAACCAAAATTTTTTTAAAAATTTTTTTTTTTTTTTTTAAAAAAAACCCCCTTTTTTTGTTTTAAAAAAAAAAAAAAATTTTTTTTTGGGGGGGTTTTAACCAAAAAAAAATTAAAAACCCCCTTTAAAAAAAGCAAAAAACAAATTAAAAAAAAAAAATTTTTTTAAAAAAAGGGGGAAAAAAAATTTTTTTTAATTTAAAAAATTTTTTTTTTTTGGGGGGGTTTTTCCAAAACCCAAACCCAAAAAAAATTTTTTTTTGGTTTTTATTTTTTTTGGTTTGGGTTTTAAAAAAGTTTTTTAAAAAAAAAAGGGGTTTTAAACCCCTTTTTTAAAAAAAACCTTTTAAAAAAAGGGGGGAAAAAAATTTTTTTTTTAAAAAAATTTTAAAAATTTTTTTTAAAAATTTTTAAAAAATTTTTTTTTAAAAAATTTTTTTTTTAAAAAAATTTTTTTAAAAAAAAAAACAAAAATTTAAAAAAATTCGTAAAAAAAAAAAATTTTCCCTTTTTAAAAAAAAATTTTTTTAAAAAAATTAAAATTTTAAAAATTCAAAAATTTTTTTTAAAATTTTTTAAAAAAAAATTTAAAAATTTTTTTTAAAAAAAAATTTTTAAAAACCAAAATTTAAAAAAAAATTTTTTTTTTGGGGGGCCCGGGGAAAAAAATTTTTTTTTTTTGGGGTTTTTTTTTCCCCTTTTTTTTTAAAAAAAAAAAAAAAAATTTTTTTTTTAATTTCCAATTCCCTTTTTTAAAAAAAAAGGGGGGGAAATTTTTTTTTTTTTTCCCCCCCGGTTTTTAAAAAAAAAAACCGTAGTAAAAATCTGTCACGCTAAAATTTTAGCAAAAGTAAAAATCTAACCTAAAAATATAAATATAATAAAAACATAAGAGTGACAAATAATTTAACTTTAATTTAAGTGAATTCAAAGGCCGGATTTTTTCTAACATGCTTCTGAAGATGGGATAACACGGGAACAGCCGAAATGCGCCAAATGGCAGGGAAAATCGTTTGTAATAAGCGTAGTTCATATGCTTGCGAAATGCGATTTGCGAATTGCGAAACTTGTTCTGATTGGTCGATTTCAAATGTGTCAATTGTAGGAGCTCTCTATTCTTAAGTTTTTGCGATTCGCAATATTTAAAATCTAGGGGCGGAAAATTGACGGATTCTTATTGGTCCACTTAAAATATGTCAGTTGTCCAAGGGTTAATGTCACTTTTTTGCGTTTCGTATATTTTAAATGTGAAAAGCGGGAAAATTGACTTTAATTTAGATTTTGCGAATTCACAAAAATTGAAGACCACGAGCATGCGTATTGATATAGATACTCGTTTGATTTTGGCTTGCTCAAAGATTAATTACTACGGTTCAATTCCTGGGGCCATGTAATATTTATATATACATATATATATATATATATATATATATATATATATATATATATATATATATATATATATATATATATATATATTATATATATATATATATATATCACAACGGCCTTGGCAGCATTAAGACACCGCTTTATGAGAAGCGTTGTCTAAAAGGTGCTGTAAAATGCAAATTATGTATTTTTTATACTTGGCGGCATTGACAGACAACCTGTCATTCTCTCTCAAGTAAAAATAAAATAAAAAGTTTAAAGTTTCCAGCATATTCCTACTGATTCAGCCTCACCGTTAAGACAGTGCCAAAAAGCGTGCAAGAGAGAAAGATGAATCAAAATATAATCTTTCTCTCTCGCTCCAACGTGCTAATTGGTCAAGAAGGACTGGCTGACGAATCAGCACGACGAGTGGGATATATACCCTTCTCACCGACCAATGAGCACGTAGAAGCGGGAGGGAAAGGTTATACTGTAATTCTTCTGTCGCTCTCGCTTGCTGCCTAGTAGCAAGGCTTCCTCTATAAGTATATGCTCAAAGGTTAAAATAAGTTGTGATCTTTAATGTAATTTTTTATTTTTATTTTATGTTATTTGCCTGTATAGAGACTTTATGGGAATAAAGTATATTTATTCTATTTTTTGTTGTCGTTTGTTTTAATAAATCCACCTATAAGATGCAATTATGAAGGTCAGTAAATGCTATAGCCCTTCTTCACCAGTAAAAATTTTCAACTTGATCCTTATTATTCACTGACGACCAAAGCATTATAAATGTTTATTAAAACAATACACAGAGAAAAACCTAGCATAAGATACAATATTGTTAAAAAAAATTAATTATAAATAACACAAAAAAGTTTTAAAGAAGGGAAATTAATTAAAACGTCAATACTTCCATCTTGCATCTTGCCAACAGTTCCAGCACTAAATCCCTAAAAAATTCGCAGTCGCAGCGCTATGAAATACCAAAAAAACCGGCGGAAAAATTTTGCGAATTCGTAATTCGTAAATCGCATTTCGCAAGCTTATGAACTACGCTATAGACAGACGGGCGTAAAAGAAAACTTTTGTCACAAAACGTCATAAAAGCTATCAGAATTTCCTAAGATTTTAGAGCAAAAATTTCCTAAAATTTAGCTAATTTTTTGTTTTAGTTACCACAACGGTGGCCGACTTGCCACCGAAACGTAGATTATTATTTTTTATTTTCTGAGGTTTTTGGGGTTTTTTCTTTTTTGTTGCAGGCGATCTACAAGTTCATAGGGGTCAATTGGGCTGAACAGGGTCAGCTCGTTATACCCCGGGACCTGGATCGAAGAGGTCCCATTTCCCAAAAATGTAGAAAGGCGAGTATACCAAAGAAAACAAACTAACAATAAAACATGAGTTCGTCACAAAACTACAATATATTTTTAATTTTAATCATATCAATATGTATCACAATGACAAATTTAATACCCAAAAGTATGTCTAACGACGCACAGCTCAAGGTTCCGTCGCAAAAACGTACTTTATGCCAAAGGCCTTTCCTTAGCAGCAAGAAAATAAAAATGTTTCCACGAAGGAAATTGGAAAACATCTTTAAAGGCTTAAACATTACTGGGAAATTATTTTTAAAAAGTTGGGGTTAAACCAATAACTGCTTGTTTCAGTGCGTTCCGTGTAAAAATGTGCAGTTTTCAGAATTTTTCAGTGGCGTAGCTATCGGAGGGCCACTCGGTCCTTTAAGAAGAGAAAGTTAAATAAATATTGTAAACACATGAAGAATTTTCGATTTTTGGGTCCTTGCCACGAAATCTCTTATAGCTTAAACTAAACTTGCAAAAGTGCTGTGAGTATGGCAACTTAGTTTAAGAAAATTTAAATTTTGGAAGGAGTGCCCTTAAATAATCCTGAACCATAAATCACGATAAAAAGTTTACATATACTTCCTTTACAGTCGTTACAAAATAAAAAGTAGAACATAACTTGATACGAAATTGTCGAAAAATTAAATTAATAACTAGAAAACATATTTTATTATGTTTCCTAAACTTTCCTACAAAACATCTCGATTTTTTTTTATCAAGTTTTGTAACCCATGCATAGCTCTCTGGATTTCATAAATTAAGTTTTATATCACGTACCTAATAACATTAATTAAAACCAATATTAATATTGGTTTTTTTTTACTGGGTTTACTTTTATTGCTACATAATCTAGACATTTTTGGTATCCCTGTTACAAATATCTCAGAAACTACTTGACATAACCATCTCAATTTTTACTTTTGTAAATTCACATACCAAATCTCATACCTTTATGTCGAACGATAATGAAGTTATGCTAGGAAGAAAAACACTCTACGACGTTTTTTTTTCATAGGGTCCGTTGACAATTAGCATCCATCGATTAAAAAAAAATAAGAATGACATATAAAAAAAGCACATTTTGTTAAGTAGGTTTTAAAAAGAAAAAATGCATTTTTGCAGAGAAAAATAAAATTGAAATTCGAAAAAACACTGTTTTTAGGTTAAGTAATAGGCCAGATTTTGCAACGTTGTCGGATCAAAAAAAAAGGTTTTAAATTTAGCTTTAAAGCATTATGGATTAAATTATAATAATACACAAATTACAAAAAAATAATAAATTCTAAATAAGGTTATTATCTGAGAGTGGGATCCACAACTATAAAAAATAGAAAAACTAAAATATTATGCTTTTCTTCATTTTGTTCGACGGCGCATTTATGATAAAAAAATTTTACAATTTAACGGGACAGGCCCGGATTTAGGGGAGGGCAGGCGTGGCTACTGGGGCCTCCACAAGAGAGGGGCCACCACAATAGTCTCAAATTTTTTTTTTTTAATCTTTGGACAGTCCACGAAGGCTGATGCCTAAGTACTAACGTACCGTGGGTGTCTTCAGTGTGGTGAGAGGGAGCTTGTTCACACGAGACTTAAATTTTTGGAGACTGGGAGGAAGGAAAAACTTCTGCGGGCAGCAGGTTCCATAGTCTTGACACTCTAGGGAAGAAGGAACAAAGAAAGCGGGAAGTTCGGGGCATCTCTAACTGAACTGTAAAAGGATGCATAAAAGTTGCATTACGTGTTGCTCTGTTGGGAGCTGCCAGAGAAGGAATTATACTGGCCAACTCCTCTGAGCAGAAGCCGTGAAAATACCTATAGAAGAGCGACCCGATCCCCCCTACAGCTCGACGGTGGGCAAGAAGAGGAAAACCTTTCTGTGAGCGTTGGATTATTAATAAGACGAACGGCTCTTCTTGAATGAGGGCCAGAATGCTAAGTGTTGTAGACACAGCAGAGAACAATATTCTAAAGAGGGTCTGATTTGGGATACATACAAGTGTACAGATTGGAAGAAGAGAAATATTTTCTGGCTCGGAAGAGAAATCAAATCTTTTTTGAAGCTGCCCGAAGCTATGGATAAAATGTGTTTGTGCCAGTTGAGGTTATTCTCAAAAGTAACGCCGCAGAACTTAGCCGCTCATATGTAAGGGATCAGCATTTGCAGACTTTTTCGTGACAGCGAACATGACTGTGTTTCGAAAGGGATTAAACTGAACAAGATTTTTGGCGCACAATCCAAGATAAAGTTTGATATCTGCATTGACCTGCGCTTGTTTTCGAAATCAGGATTACACGGTGGCTTAAGAAATTGAATACCCAGAGTGGAGGGGGTACTATCGTCCAGCAAAACTATGAATGGGATTGATTTGTGGAAGAGAGAAGATCGTTAATGTGAAGAAACAGCGTGGTGCCAGCACTGAGCCTCGGTGCACCATCCAGCATTGAGTTTGGGATGACCATCGATATCCCCTTAACTGATATACGTCGATTAGGAAAATGGGGAGCCAAGAGGCAAAGCTTTTGGTGGAAGACCGTAAGAGGAATTTGTTAAGAGCCCATCATGCCAGACCTGATCGAAAGTTTGGGTATGTCAAGAGACGATCTGGGATTCACAAGAAACTCAAGGGATTTGTTCCAGTTGTGGGAGACAAAGAAAGAAATCAGCTGTGGATCTACTGTACGGAATCCATATTGTCTTCACGTAAGATCTTATATTTTCCAGATACTTTGATTTGGGAATTAATGAATTTTCCATACTTGCAAACAACTGAAAGAAGAATATAGGTCTATTATGGAAGGAGACTTTGATCCTTTTTGGGATCGATTGCACACTGCAGCTTTCCAATCTCCGGAAAAATGCCCGTGCTCGTAAGATTCGAAATAGGCGAGTTAAGATGGGTGAACTCGGAGCACATTTATCAAACGATTGCTGGTATGCCATCCAGCCCAGACGATTTTAGATTAAGAGAAGAAAGAATACGCTTGATCTGTTTAACTTTAAAATTATATCGACATTTTATGAGAAACAGGGACAACTGTTGGAAGGGGAGATTAATAGAGGATGCTAGAATTGGCAAATTGTTTGGCAATATTCGTTTGAGCACAATAATGATTTCACCTGGGATTTCAAAACTTAGTCAATGATATTAAATATGTCTTAGATTGAAAATGCTATAAACACATTACGCTGCTTTCTTTTGGTCAAAATAATCCGTTGAGAGGCTGTAACTTTGTTTTAATAATATGTAGGGTTCTATCATGTCTCAATTTAAAACTTAGACCTTAAGTTTAAAACGAGCGGTGTGGCTTTCTACGTTGATAGAAGCCCGTTATGACGAAAGTTAGGAAAATCTTATTTTGCAAAATTTTGCATTAAATTAGCAATATCTTCAGTTCTGATTAACGAATTTTAATTTGGAAAACGCCATTTGTTTCTTTTATAAGGGAAGAGGTGCAGAAAATTTTCTCCACAGTTTTTTAACATTAAAAGAAACAATTTCTACATTTTCGGAAAAGCGAGTTTCAGATTCGGATTTCGCAGGAAAAAACAACAACTCATTCTCAGGGATCTTGTTTTCAATCGAGTTTTTAATAGTAAATAGTGTAGGGCCCCCACACAAAATCTGCCCAAGGGCCTCCACAGTCCTAAATGCTCTGGTAACGGGGAAAACTTAACCAGAACTAATCAGGAACTAACCAGAACTAGGTAATAGTTTGGAAGTTGTTGTTTGTTAGTTCTGGTTAGAGTGGTTAGTTTTTTCTGTAAAAAACTTCATTTCTGTTAAACGGAATAAAACATCCTTCAATTATAACAAATTATTAGAAAACATCTAGCAACATAAATTCATGACAACATTCTTCAAACATGGAAACGTCAAAATAACGGCATCGTATCATCTCTTTCTAATGTACAACTATTTCACCTATTTTCATATTAAGTTGGCCATAACTTAAGTATATTTTATATGAAAAATAAAGAAATTATTTTATTGTGATCCCTACTGTGAGTAAAAAATCAATTTTTTCAGAACCTATGTGTTTTCTTATGGTGTAACCAATAGTGAAGATATTTTTTTTATCGTTCGTTTCAAAAAACGCTAAGTTTAACAAAGCCGTAATTTTTTTAAGTAGGCGTCAAAATATGAACTTCAGTTGAAAAAACAAATAAAACCTTCATTAATATTTGTAAATGGGATACTCTGTATATATAAAGACTCAACTGCGCAAATATATTAAGAATTGTGGCTTACGAAATAGGGGTTCAATTTTAAATAAGATTGTCTCTAATAGGTACCTACCTAGGTACTTAATATTATATTATGAAGCAAAGCCTCCAATAAAATACAAGGCTTATGGGTATACCAACCTATCCCTTATTAGGTACAACAAAGGTAAGATCCAACCTACCTTAGGTACTTCGGTTTTGTTTTAAACCAGATACCTACCCAGGAAAATATTTTAAATATCCATATTATAATAAAAAAATACATTTAAAATTTTAATCGAAATTAATGAATACGAATATTTTCCCGAAATATCTCAACAATCACCCTTTTATCCTGCTGCCAATAACGATCCAAAACCAGATTCAGACAGGCCCAACCGTAAAACAAACAACACATCTCGTCTGCAATTACAGCAAAATTAAAAAGCACCATCAAAACAATAAAAAACATCGCGTTATCCTTGGAAAACATGTGCACATCACCGATTATATCTTCCCCCTCCACGGCCAACTATTCGTCGGTAAAGATCAATCAAAATTCAAATAGCAAAAGGCGGCAGGCGGGATTTATTTGAAAGTAAACAATGCGATTACATGCGTGAATTAAGAATTTGTTTGAATTTTGTAAAAATTCCGGGGTTTAAAGGGAAAATATTAGATTCGACGAGGACACGTCGTAGTGTGCTTTGTCTGAACGGGAACCATTTTGAAAGCAGCGATCGTCTTTTGTTAACGAGGTAAATTAAGTCGATTTTCTGCCCTGTTTTCATGGATTTGGCGATATATTTCGGTAAAAATATTGGAAGGCAGTCCAGAGAACACATTAAGAAAAGTTTTGGATTAATTTTTGAATGAATTAAGCAAGAAATTCAATAAAGGAAATGATACAGCACAGCCATGATGCCGTCATGCTATGGCAGCCGCGATTTTTTCCAAGTTTTAAGCGAAACACATGCATAAATTGACTAAGTGACGGCACGCGCGATCATAGGACGGTCGCGGGGGTGCATAGGTTACAAAATTCACTTTAGATCAAGGCAGGCACTGAGTGAAACAGTCGATTAACGGAGTTCATTGACACAGTGTTGTCAGTTGTCACACTTATTTATCACAGTGTACTTACCAATTATCCAGTTTTATGAGTTCTTCGGGTTTTTTTGCCTTGTTATCTGCTTTTAATTTGAGGGCCTGAGGATAGAGTTTCAAAACTTGTTCATATTGTTCACACGTACCGTTCGTGAAAAACTTTGCCGTCGCTTTAGCGGTCGCCATGTTACTTGTTCGCGGACTAAAGTGCCGTGGCGAACTGACGGACGGCAGAAGTTTACTGAATGCGACGTTGCCGGTTCGTCGGTATGATATTTCGTGGGTCTGTGTTGTTTGTGTGCATGTACGGGGAAATTTAATTTCTTGATGAGGACTTGTAATAATATAAAACTTTTCCCTGTTACAAGCTGGCAATATTATAGAAGTCCAAATGTGGTACTAAAATTATTAACAAAATACTTATTTTTGCCAACGAGAAACGTTTAACAGGTGTTTTTGTTAAGATTAAACACCTTAAAGATTGACCTGGGAAAAAAATAACTTCTACAGATTACTTTGTTGGAAATCGTATTTCGAAAGTTATCTCCTCTCGATTTTGACCACAATTTGGTTGTTTTTTGGGTTGGGGTTTTTCTTTTTTTTTGAGGCCTAAATTAAAAAAATAACCCCTTAATTGGACAAATTTATTTTTCACGCAGACTTTATTTTAAAAACTTGGTTTTTATATTTATTTTACACCTTTTTTTCCATTTAAAATTTCAAACCTCTCTCCATTTCACACACGCAAAGCGCAACCATGTATACTGGGATTTTATAAACAAATATGGTGTTGCGCTTGAGACTTAAAGTTCGCAATTTAATGAAAAAAAAGGTGGAATAAATAAAATACAAGGTTTTAGAAATGTTTATAACAAAATTGTGTGCTTTTTAATTTAAGAAATCAAGAAAATTTTAAAAAAAAAGGAATATAAGAAAAAGGTATTCTTCAAAGTTTTCATCAAAATGCATTCATTTAAGTTTAAAAATATCTAGTGATTTGTTTATATTTTACGTGTAAAAACAAATAATTTCAATTTTTTTTAATATATTTTTGCAACGGTTGCAAATTATTTGTCATTTTTAACTGCATTTTTAGAAATATTTCGTCGAAATTTCCCCCAAATTTTCTAAAGGGAAAAACGGCCGTTGTTTGGTTTAAAAATTCTTTCCGTGTTTAAATTTTCAACTAACATGTTGTTTTCAGCGGCACGGCCCTTCGGGAAACGACCGTTGAGGCACTTTTGGAAAAAAAATGTTTCCCCTTCGGGGCCAAAGGAACTCTTTGCCATTTTATGTTTTTTAACTTTTTTGGTAAAATTCCAAGGTTAGAAAATTTTTCCCTTTAAAGAAGAAGATTAATCTCAAAAGCAATTGTAATTGTGATGTAACAAATAAAAACATTTTGCTTTGTTGTTTAATCTGAGAGTCCAATTTACTTCGGTTTTTCTTTTTTACAATTATGAATAAATTGCCTTAGTGGGTAATATTAAAGATATTAGGAAACCCAATTAAAATCACCCCATTAAAGAAAAAGGACAAAAAACCTTTAACCAAAATGGGGCCCTTTTTTAAATAGTGAATTTTTTATGCGTAATCATTTATTTTTGTATTCGTTAAAAAAAGGGCTTTTTAACCCCAGGCCTAAAATTAAAAAAACCAAAACCAACAATTTTCCCCTTTTTAAAAAATTTTTGTTAAGAAAATCAAAGCTTACAAAATATTAATAATATGCGGCTTTGATAAAATGATTAAATTGTCATTAAAAAAATGACACTTGGAAAAAAGGTTTTAAAATTTATAATTTATAATGTAAGTTTATAATTTATTGATAAAAAAGAGCGTTAACTCTATTATGCCAAAATATCTGCATAAAAATATTTAAACGAAACAGTGTTTTACGCTTCTTATAAGAAAGATTTGCAAAATAATCATTTAAAACAACTGACTCGTCAAGGAAAGTGTTAGTGAATCATCACATTTGAAGGAATACATGAGACTAATAAAATAATTTATAAATTAGGTATAATTTCCCCCCTTTCAAAAACCGCATTTTTTCGGCCCCAAGGGGTCTCATTTTGGGGAAACTCGCGTCATTTCAGGACAAAATCAACATTTGGGGTCAACCCCCGTTCCTTTTTACAATTTTAAAGACCCATGTAATCTAAAGGGGAAATTTAAAAATGCTCATTTAGTATCTGGGTGTACCTTTTTTTTTTGTTTCATTCCAAAAAAAAAAACTGGTTGTTTTGCAAAAAACATTGCGAAATACCTTTTTATACAAAAAATACACCTTTTCCTAACGATTTCCTTTTCCGAAAATTATCTAAAACCGACACCTTCCCCAGGCTTTAGACGTTTTCCATGAGGCGGCAACACTGCTTAGTAACAAAAGCCGCCACGGCAAACAGGTGGCACCCCGTTTTGAGCCCATCGAACCGGGGGCCCGCGTTCGGGAACCAAATCCCAACCACCTGTGGGGGACGATTAGGCCGGGCCCCGGGGGCCACCGGCTGGTCGGGGCGAAAACCCCACGCCCCGGGGGAAAAATGGGAACGCCGAAGCCGGGTATTTGAGATACAAATTCAACATTTCATATATCGGCATTCCGGACGAAAATGACATAGTAGGCTGTATCCGTTTGGCGGGTGACGTAAACACGAGGGATCGGACGATTTGGAGAATCGAGTGTGCCTTGGCTTTTACGAAAATGAGAGGATTTATAGGGTTTTAAGTTGTTGTTTAAGCGAGGGTTGAGGTTAAAAATTTTAAAATTTAATTCTTTTGAAACTGAAAAATATTAGGGGAAAAGGCCCCCCCCTTTTTTTATAGATTTATACAGGTTTATTTGGAATGTATTTTTTTTTTCTTTTTAAATTTAAAATTCTTAAAACAAAAAAGCTTTTTTTCCCAAATTTAGTTTTCTGGTTAAGGCTTTATTTTCCCCTGGTAATATTTCAAACGTAATAAATCCCAAAGAAGAAAACAGTAAACTTTTCCGTTTAGGGAATTCTTGCCTCCAAATCGAACGTGGAAAAAAATTGGAACCCTATTCAGAAAACTAATTTTGTCGGTCATAGTTATTTTGGTTAGTTAAACGGCTTTTTTTTTTTTACCAATTATATTTTAAAAACGTGATAAATCATAAAAGAAGAAGCAATGTTAAACTTTTGCGTTTAGGTAGATGGTTAAAAGCACATTTAGGTCATATTTTGACCCATATTTAATCGAGAATAACTTTGGAACAAATAAAGGTATCAAGATGCAGTTTTTGCAAGATGATAAGCACATATTTCTTTAAAGTTTATTCTCATTGCCAGCCTACAGATTTTATTGTGACATTCCATTAGCCAAAAACAAAATGGCAGATTTTCAAATGCAGGACAACTATTGTGTTGTTTTAAATGGAACTTTTCTTCATATGTTTCTATGTTTTTTCAAAATTTAATCTTTCCCCCTTTAAAAAATATAACACAAGCTATGGTTATCTCAAAAAAAAAACAACGCTGTGTTATTGACCTTCGAAAAGGTGACTTCACATGTCGATAACGGCAATGTTATTTTATATCAATTAAATTTGCTTCATATGTTACTAAAAGGATCGCCAAGGTTTAGGTTATTCACAAAATGTGAGTTACAATAAAGGTTACACATTACTTTTTAAAAAGCATATATTTCATATTACAAAAACCATTTATTCATTCAATTATTTATTTTAAATTCGAAAAACTTATTAAAACTATTGACTAAAAGTGCTTTACAGGAATATTTTCTATTATGTTTCGGATGTATTGAATTTTTAATTTTGTCTAAATTTTTGGAAGTGGACTATAACTGCCCTCTCTTTCATATCCCCACAGAAAAAATCTCGCAGGAACAGAGTCAAATCTGGTGAACGAATTGTAGGAAATAAGGACATTTTCTCTCTATTCCCAATCACCCCGGTTTCCAAAGCGACCCAGTCGTGATGGGTCTTATATGATAATGTTAGCATAATGTGATGTAGCCCAAATACTTGCATTGAAAATAAGGCAAGGAATTCAATGGAATTTTTTATTCTTTGGTGGGGATAAAAAAATATTTCCAGCATATCAACGTGAAGTCCAAGTTTCAGTTGGTTCATGAAAAAAATGGCCCATAAATTTTTGCTTTGACATACATACCACCAAGACTGAGACTTTTGGCGAATCTCTAACGTGTTCGTTATATTGTCGAGTCTCTGTTGCCCAAAACCTGCAGTTATGCTTATTTACTTTTCCATTGAGGGTGAAATGTGGCTTCTTCTGGTATTGTGTGTGCAGATCATCCCAAAAATGTGTATTGTTCCTTACTAAATTTTATGATTCTCTGGCGGGACCTACCCTTTGTGGAAAATCAGTTTCTTTTTTATTTCTTGTAACATTTGAATTTTCTTGTGAAAACTTTAATTACGGGTTCTTTCATGATTTCTTACATGTGTGCTTGCTAGTTTTTAGGAATATGGACTGAACTTGAGATTTTTCTATTTATTTGACAATGTGTTGGATCTTCCTGAGGTTATCTCAGAATTTGCTTGTAACACGTGATTTACACATTTAGCAGAATTCTCTGTTGTTTACTATTTCTTGTTACGGGGCCTTCATGAATCTGTACTCCACGTGTTTATGTACCAGATTTTAATTGAATTTTTTTGTGGAGTGGAGCTTTATTAAACATGTTTCTAAATCTTGGCTGTTTGTGGGTTTCGTACACTGATTTGGTTTCAGCAAACATAATAACACATTTCCTTTTCTAAACAGCATAAGAATTTAAATTTTTGCTTCCCTAATTAAAATAACTTTACATCCAAAAATGACCAACTTTCAGCCATAGGCCTTTCAATCACGGTGAATTTTTTTGTGCGCATGCGTCCGCCATTTTTTCGTACTGTTTTTTGTAAACAAGCATGTAAAAGGGCCTGTAAGCACATAATTAAAATAAAAAAATACCAAGAAAGTATGATTATTGAAGAAAGAAATACAAAGAAAATAAGAAAAAGAAAGAAGTGCCTTAATTAACAAGACAGGTTTTTTAATCCGATTATTTTTAATAGTAATATCTCAGTACAGAAAAAAGGAACGAAAGAAGCAGATGGCTTGTTATGGAGTGTGTAAAGAGTGATATTTGCAGCTCATAAATCATTTAAATACATTTAGTTTTAATCAATGCTCAGTGTATGCTGTGGTAGGTCTAATTAGAATAAAATTATAGTCACTTTTGTACTTGAAAGTAAGAATGATTGCTAACATCTCCTGAATTAGCTCACTTCTTTTCAGCACTTTAAGAAGACGTCCATACTGACATTTAAGCTACCTATTTAATTGCTGACCATAATTATGGGCTTCTTCAACTGAATTATAGGTATCCAAATTATTTTCATCTCTGCGATTTTTCCAGTAAATGATTTAATTGGGGAGATAATACCTTACTGCATTCCAGCCATTTTGTCGATTAATGTCGATCCAAAACAGAGTACAGAAACTTTAGTTGCCATATTTCAACATGGCGACTGCTTTTTGTGTGCGCTTGTCACATGATGAAAAGGCTGTGGCTGACAATGGGCTTGTTGCTGTTATGGAAACGAGATAACTTTGTTTCCACAGGCGACTTTTTACAAAAGTATCCTTTTAAAATAACATGGTATTCCTATTCGTCAATTCTTTGGAGATCAATAAATGTTAAAATTTATTTTTCAGATGGCTGCATAAGCTTGTGTTACACATTTTAAAGGGGTGTTCAATTTTAAAAAAAATAACAAGTTGTCCTACTGCTCAGGAAAATCTACTCATTTTGTTTTTGAGCTAATGGAATGTCACTAAAAATGGTAAAGATACGAGGAATAAACTTTAAAGAAATACATAAGTATGTTGCGAAAGGAAACCAAAATCTTAGATATCTTTTATTTCGTTCCAAAGGAGTTAATCCATACACTCAAAATAGTCAAAATATGGACGTGACCACCCTGTATCATTAGATTATTTTAATATCACTATTATCCAAATAAATATTTTATATTTCTGCAGCTCATAATTGTAAGCAATAAATATTTTGATATTTAGTTATAAAAGTAGTTTTAATTTATTTTACCATATTTTACAAACCATCAGATACAGGAGCCTACCTCAGTTTTTGGTGTTCGAAAACTGAATAATTAATTATGGAAATTTCTAAGGTGCACGAAACGCGAGTGTATAAAAGAAGAATAAATCGTCTGCCGAATAAAGCAGGTGTTCACTTGGTTTTTCAATATTTTGCAAATTTACATAAAATTTCGCTCTGATGTATTTACAAACCTTATTTTATTTCATAATCAATACCTTTTAGATATAGCAAAGTTAAAATTACACCTACTAATATAGTTTACACCGCAGAGACCAATTACACCGAAGAAAATCAGGTTTGATCTACTCCAGTTGAGCCCAAACGCTGTGTTCACACCATTGCACAATGAATACCTACAAGGTAGGATCACCAGCGATCCAAAATCGGTTCGCTTTGCGCAATGACGTAGCAATGTGACTTCGAGCCAGGGTGATTTACAAAAGAAACCTACAATCTTTGTGGTGTTTTTGCCATTTTTAAATATTAGAACTATTTTCCAAGATATGTGCTTTTAATATAACAAATTATCTTAAACTTCAACTAGTTTAGAGTCACAAAACCTGCCGAAAAGCAAAATAAAGCATTAAACAAATTGATAAAATGTCTACTATAAACATACGGTTCTAAACTTAATTTAAAACAAATTTGAAGCCGGTAACGTAGTAGAAGGTGTTAGGCGTCAATATTTTGCACACACGTGATTTCAAGTGTCAAATTAAAATACTGGAGGATTGCGGCTTTTCCACCATTTGTTTTAATTTTTGCTGTGGTGATGTCTGTTTTTCTTGCTCGGTTTAACTACGCGACTATTTAGTTTACAAATTTTTTTCAGATTTAATCAGTTACTTTAATGAATAAAATGGAATTTTAATTATAAAGAAAGTCATAGAGGAAAAAGATTTTACTTATTTGACTTAGAGAGCATTAATACTTTGTAAATGGAAAGTTTGGTTTTTATCTTATCTTTTTGACTTATTAATTGACTTTCTAAAGACGCATTTGAATTTACTTAAAAGCGTATTGACTGATTAATGGCTAAGAATTGAAACACATGACATACGTAAACCGTTTCGTTTTGCGAGGATATGCAGTTCACGAGGTTAGCGCGAATGGTGGGGAAAGAACTCGCAACTTCATCAGTAAAGTTAAAACGGTATGTCGCGAAAAGATCCTTTTTCCAGTCACATTACTACGTTAATAATCCTGAAATCACGTGACAAACGTCATGCGCGCAGATCTACCACCTTGCGTTAAGCCGCGCCCATGTGTTCACACGTCGTTCGTTGTCGTGGTTAGGCTCGGTAGGATCTTTGGAACTGCGTACGGTAGAGTTGCTTTGTTTGCATCAGCAACTCTTAGCAGCTGGCACGTATGTAACGGGATCAGCTAAGATGAACACAAGGCTTAACTCAAGGTGTTAGCATACCGTGCTGATGAAGACTGAAGAAGCATCCTGCGTAAACAGATCTAATATTTCAACGGTGCCGCTATCTCTGAGATACAGGGCAACCTCTCTCAGGAGTATCTAGCTTTTACTGCGGTAATGCTGGGCGGAGAAACTCTTGCCGTGGTGGATATTTGCCTAGCTCAAACAGAAGCGGACAAAACAAAAACTTTCATAGGAAAAAAGTGACACAAGGTGCGCTAACCGAAACGGATAAATCCGTTTCGAGGAAGTGCCACTCAAGGTCACAAGCAGACAAGGTGCGCCGACCGAAACGGGTGGATCCGTTCGTCGGGTGCGCCCTGCCCAATCTGCCGGCGCCTGTTTCACGGAGAAGGGCTAATCCATCCGAACAAACGGGTTCTTAGAAGAAGTTCTGAGGATCAAGACAGGAACTCTTTATAGGAAAGGGAGTTCCCTATTTAAAAGCAAGCCTGAGGATCGGTTAGGACCTCATGCAGGTAAAGGTGCTGGAATCAGACTCAGAAAGAGACATCTGGTTCTGCACTGGGATGCAGCATTGGTGGGCCTTTACGTCACTGGGCGGAAGAGGAGGGTGACCAGGAGGATCTGGCAATCTGCTCGTCACTACCACAGGACAAGGATACCGGGGGCACATCAGAACTTTACATGTTGTGCGCTCGTGTAATCCCAGTGGCGACACCAGTGGAGAGGTGGAGCTGCGACGTCTGAGCTCCACCACTCACGGATTCATTAGAGAAGTTTTGTGAATCTCCCTGAGCCCCAGGAGAAATATAAAGGTGTGAGCCACAATGGACCGAGCGGTCGCAGTGGAGGGCGTAAAAAGTCCACTCAGTTTAAACCTACCTACCTACTCTAGTTGAGACGATTTAAATTAGATTAGCAAATTGTATACCCATGTGGTTACACCAGAAAAAAGAAGTACGCGTGACATCATTCCAGACCTCAGAGACCTAAAAAAAGAAAAAAAAAGTCAGGTCCACCCTGTGTAAACAAGGCTTTGGATAGGAAACATCTTGTTTAATCGTTTGGTCCAATCACGGCGGTCGGTGTTTACAACGTTAGTTGATGCAATATTACTCAATCAAACGGTTTTAACGAAGAATTAATTCGTATGAATGGTATTTTACTACACAAGTCGTCGTTTTATCAATGAAACACTGTTGCAACAAAAACAATAAAACCACGTGCCTTTAGTCTTGGTTCCGCGGCAGCCGTCAAGCTACAAGAAACGCGGTGGAGATAGGAGTTGCTCGATTTGCAAGCTGCATGGAGCGGCGGGATACGCCTATATATCCATAACTATATACATATATATATATATATATATATATATATATATATATATATATATATATATATACTCTTTCTCTCTCTCTCTCTCTTCACATTGGAGTACCTACTATAGTAATAGTTTAGGTTACAGCTATTTTGGATGCTCAATAACACACGAAATAGACAACTCAGGCTGACTGATGAACTAACAAGGGACGAAGAAAGACTCTGCTTTTATATTCAGCACACCACAATTTTACGCTCAACCATAATATACAATAATAAATAAAAAAAAATTAAGTCTATATGAACCTACATACCCGCATGTAAGTATATTCAAGGTTTTTACGACAGCTAACAGTAGCAGGTAAAACAATCCAACAGATATTAGTGAAACGTACCATATCATCTATGAGCTGCACCCAAAAGTATTTGAAATTATTTTTAAAAAGTGGGTGGGCCTTCCACCACATAATAAAGCTACTGGTACTTAAACTTAATAAGTAAAGTACACTGATTGCATTTTATTTCATTGATGAATTCAGAGATTATAAAAATATCGTTGGGATGTTTAACTATACTGCTGCTGCGGGTATCTAAAAAATCAGCCACTACTTACCCAAATGATGCTGCCCTATTACATATAGGTTACCTTCTAACCTTACCAGTGATCTTGAAATCTCTTGATTGCTTTTTGTATCTTTCAGGGAGGTAATTAGTTGGGAATTTTTCAAATACATGGCTTAACAGATTTTGCACTTGGATTAAAAAAAAACAATTTTAAGGCATTTTACATTTCTCACAGACGTTTCCTCCGAGAAGAAACATAGAAATGAAAATTTAAAATAAATATGATTTAGCAAGATTATTTTATTTGGAGGAATTATATTTCTGTTTGTAGAAACTTTTTGTAATACCCAACTGAAAGTAGCATCAGCACTCTCATTTGCTAGGGCTATTTTAAAAGCTTATTTTCTGCAAACGAGAAGTTCCGTCGTTACGCACATATGCCAGGTATGACGGCAGCTTATGGGTTCTAAAAATAAACGCATGTTTGCATATTAAAGAAATAAAAGGGTTAGCAACTTGCCTAAATAATTAGTCATAAATTGGCCCAGTTCAATCCCAGCTTTGTCTTTGGCACTTGCACAAAGTAATGATCCGCTACTTTAGCATCCCTAATATCTTATTTATAGGGGCCTTTCAATACTTAACATGGCCCAGCACGGGAAAGATCTGTACATGTGTTGCATGCGAATGTGTTTGTTCTATTTAGTATGTAGAGGGAGGCATCTCTAAACTCTGGAATTTTGTCAAGCATCATTAACGTACACAAAATTGTCAACAAGTATGCATTTGCCAACAGAACCACTTTATGGCATTACAAAAAAACATACACCAACAAAAACCAATTCCTAAAATCGTATTTTATATAATCCGTTCTACATAATAGTAACAATGTGCAACTAACAAAACTTACACTTAAGTACGTAATTTTCCTCTTCACTTTGACTGTTGACTACAGATCAGCCTTGTGATTACACACACACACTGCTTTGAAAGCACAGCCAAATCAACTCAATCTGTTAGAATTAGATCGGGAAAACTCTGCGCCGGCTCCCGTTTAAAACAATGCGGTCGATGAAGGTAGGGCATTGGGTTTTATGGCCAACAAACGAAACCACCGATCTGGAGATCGCTGCGGCTTTGTGTATTTCGAGTAATTAACGAGTTAATGTGCCAGAATAATAAAGGGAAGAGAAATTTTACAGATTCAGGAAAAAAAAACTCTGCTTTTTTTTTTATATATCTGATATTACGTTTTGTTCAGAAAATATTGAGGAGATAAAGAAAACATTTTGGAATAATTGATAAAAATGACCTAATGGAATCACTCACCCAGGCCTGGCGTAACCTATTAGCAGGGGACAGAGGCGCAAAAAAATATGGATTGTGAGTGTTTGTTTTTTTTGTTTAATAATCTCAAATTCATGCATTAACGGACTTTTCTAATGACAATGATTTCGAGCCACTATATATGGAGCCTTTATTGGACCGAAAACTGAAAAACTTAATTCTATCTTTTTAAAAAATGTGTATTTATATTATTAACTAGATAAAGTAATATATTGTTCGTTTTTATATTTTCAAGTGGCGTATCTTGGCATCAACTTTCAAAAATAGAATAAAGGGATGATAGGGCCTGATATAAAGAGCTAAAGGTGTATGGGATGTGAAACTCAGGGGGCACTACAAATAATTATAAGTGTGTATTTTTGTACTTTATGGTTTGGATGAGTTTACATCCTGTGTATACATATATATATATATATATATACTATATATATACTCCACCTCCTCACCTCCTCTATCTTATATATATCTCTATATGCCGCCCTCTACCATACATATACCTGTGATAAATCAAGAAATAATATAGTTAAGTGTGTTTGCACTTTCAGCTTTTCTTTCTTTTCAATAATATGGAGCCTTTTACGCTGTTGTTGTTGACACCTCTTTCTTTCATTAGGCTCATTTTTGGTTTTGTCTTATCAATCTACCAAAGAAATAACATTTTCCACCAAGAGGACTTTTTGCACTACAAAGAGAACAATTCGGTAGCAACTGGTAGCTAATCTTTTATCACTAAGGTAATTTCTATCAAATTGCAAATGGACCGACATTGACGGAAAAGGGGGAATAAAAAACACTCTTGAAATATAAGTACAATGTTCCAAGCAGAAGATCGCACCAGGAAGGTTTATATTTTGATGTTTGCGAAAATTCCAGAAACAAAAGCATTATAAATTATGAAAATAATTTAAAAAATTTTGGTAAAAAAATTTTTAACCAATTAGAGTTTCAAAAATATTGCCAAAAAAAGCAAAAAATTTTTAAATGTTATTTCTGGTAAAAAAACCCCATTAAATTTAATGACAGGTAAATTCCAAAAAATTTGGGGTATACCCAAAAGCTGTTACTTGGAACAATAAAATAAGTTTCTTTAATTTTTCATCTTTTCCAAAACCCATAGTATTTGAAAAAAAAATTATTCAAAAATAGGTAAAACCCCCAAATTAAAAAAAAAAATTTCAAATATTGTTACATATTAGAATTTTGCTTCGAAGGGGGAGTTATTCCCCCCCCCTAAGATGAGCTTTCCGAAAATGGAAAAAGGGTGTAATTTAAAAAAATTCCTTTTTCCAATTGATACGCGTGTTGGATAAAAATTTATTTAATTTCATTGTTTGTTTTAATTTTAATAGAAATTTTTATTTTAAATTTAATTTCCGTTTTTGGTGTCATTAATTTTTCCAAATGAGGCATTCCGTAAAACGGCCATTGTCATTTAAAAAGCTTTTAAAAAATTAAAACAAATTGGGACCATTTGTATTAAAAAAATTAAAAAATTGGATTATTTTTTAAAAAATTATAAATTTTTTGAATAATTTATATTGGAGAAAAAATTAGTTTTGCTGGATAAAAAGGATTTTTTCCCACTCAAATGGATAGAAAAATTTCACCCAAAGCATATTAATTTTTTATTTAAAAATGAAATAAAACGTTTTTTTCAAAGTTATTTTGTATCTGAAAACAAATAAATTTTTTAAATTATTGGGGGCTCTGGGGGTTCGGTTTATTCCTCAGATGGTCACAAAGTCAGTACCCCTAGTCGTCTTCGGTATTCTCTTGATTTTAAAATTTACCTTTGTAAAAAAGAGAGATCTTCCGCGTCACTTTTCAAATGTTTTTAAGGTCCCTAACATTTTCTTTTTGGGGTTTTTAGGGGGACACCCATTTTAATTTTATTTGGAGAAAGAAAAAGAATGTTTTTCCTTTTTTAATACCGATTTTAAAACTCAGTACCCAGGGTTAAAAACCTTTCCCTGGGGAAACAGTTCCCTGATCTCGGTTTCCCCTCAAAATAAATTTCTTGCTTTAAATTTGAATCAATTGTACAGTTTTTAAAAATTGGGTAGGGCTTACTCAGTCTTTCCTTCCGTCCTTTCCCAATTCTTTTTTTAAGTTTTTTTGTTTTGGGAAAAAATTTCTATATTTGAGGGTTAATTTTTAGAAATTCCCTTTAGTTTTCCCAAATTTACAACCCAGAATGAGGCCGGTACCCAAAATCATCTGTTTTATGTTCGAGAACAAATTTGCTAAGAGTAAGGCACATTCAAATTCCCTGGGAGTATTCATTCGCCACATCATCAGCACATGATAAGAATGAAGTACTTTGGGTGGGATGAAAAAAAGCCAGATTTCATTGGGTCCTTTTTATTAATTCCATCCAAAGGGGAAAAAAATAAAAACTTTTTGTTTTTTATTTAAAAAATTTTAAGGCCTTTAACCATTGTAAAATTTTTTTAAAAGGGATTAAAAAAATTCAACTTTAAAGGAAACCAAAAATTGGTCCGGGGGTTTTCAAAAATTTCAGTTTTAAAACAAAAAGAAAAAAAGGAAAAAAAATTTCTTTGGTTTTTTTGCATTTTGGACGCCCTGGCCCTTTTTTAATTTGTGACTCTTTTCCATAATAATTTGTTTTCCTTTTCAGGATCACTTTTTTTCTTGTTTAATTTTCTTCTGAAGTTCGATGAAACATGCACGGTTACAGGGGCTCAAAAAATATTTATTAAATAACTTGAAAAAACTTTTTTTACTTTGTTTTTGAATCGATAGACTCGTTTTTATGAACGCCAGAGTTTAGAAATACTTAAACCACTAAAGGGAAGTATTGTTAAATCTCTTTTTTACCCCCACAGTAATAAAAAAATCAAAAAACAGTTCAAATTTTCAAAAAATCGTCTGACGGCAATACGCTGTCGTGATATTTGGAAACTTACTGTCTCCCCAGATTTTCTTTTTTGGGATAAGTCGGGATTCATATTTGGGTTTTTTCAAACCCTTTGCACTCGGTCTTTGAAAATGAAGAATATTAAGGGTTTTGACCCTTGAATTTCGAATTTTCACAATCAGCTATTTTCACGTATTTTATAGCGATACCTTTCGGCTACTGTCTTCTTTGAGGGTGTTGGTCGTTTTTGGTTTAAAAAAAGTCCCCCATTTCTTTAATATAAATGCATCTTGCACGAGTTTGACCTTTGGGAAAAGGGAAACTGCATGAAAACATAGATATCTTTAGCGGGGTTTAAAATTTTTTAATTTATATTTTTTACCTCTTTACCACAAAAATGGGGAAAATAAATGGTAGATTCGGGCAGAATGTCTAAAAAAAAAATAAATGATAAATGGTCAGCTTCCACACCGCATTTAACAATACCCTGTAGTACAAAAAAATATTAACCCAATTGGTTTTGGGGAAATTTAAATTTTTCATTAAAAAAAAATTCAGATAGCAAATTCACAAGAACTGCAACATGCAGTTAATAATTTTATTTAAAACAATCAACGATCACAAAATTTAATATTCTACTACCTCTGTTAAAAAATCAACTTACTTCCGTTTCAGTGCAATCTCTCGTTTCCACTCTGTCTTCTCTACAATTTCTTTCTTTCTTTACATTTTTCTGTGGAACAATAGCATCAGACATGGTCTTAACACTGCTTATATACAATATTAGGTATATAAGTTTTTTTATTTATTTTTATGCAAAAACTATTTTTTCTTCAAAAGAAATCAAACGTACCTATAAATGTAAACTTATGCCATTGAATCTCGCTCAACTCACTAATTCTGGCAGCCGTAACGCGACGGCAGCTGGTGTCATTCGTGATATAATGCTAGACTATAATGGTGGTCCGGCGTGGATAGAACGAGTTTTGACACAAAATCGGTGGTGGACCTAAGGCTGAGTTTTTGCTAAGACACACAAATTTCACCATATATTTTTGCAGGATAAGGCAAGTTTTGCTCGATATTATGTTTGCTGTACACGCCAATTTAGTAGGAGAACGCTTTGACATATATAACTATTTTCGGCAAAAATGGATAAGGCGAGTTTTGCTTTTACACGCCTCAAATAACTTTATTTAAAATGTCAAAAATCGAAAAAGTTACTAGCTAAAAAGATCTGTAAGTTTACGGTTCTATCAATAGTGTCGTCCATTGTTTCCTCAGTAGCGTCTGTATTTTATATTGTTGATTAATTTATTTTGCTTTTAACATTGTTTTATTCGCGCAGTTGTCTTACCAAATACCATTCATACTTATTGTTAGATTTTGAGCCAGATATTTTTTGCCTGTTTTTAAGTACCTACTTCGAAATTTTAACTCGTTTCTCTAAAAATAAGGCTAAATCTGACCATTTATGGTATTACCTATGACAAAGTTTCATTAAATGTTTAGTTTTTGAAGCTATGTAGTTTTTACCATTCCCAAATTTTTTACAATATTTCTATATATTTCCAAAATGTCCTGATATATTTCCGGAAATATTTCTAAATAAAAATTTCCGGATATTTTCCATCACTGGGGAGTGATTTCTCAAATCTCTTTATAAAAAAAGTTCATATTTATATATGTAGAAAAATGTCTCTTTTCTAAAATACAGGATGTTAAATTTTATTGTATATTTTTTGTTTTAATGTTCTTTTAAAATTAAAATGTCTTCATTCGTCAAACTTTAAACGTTTACAGTGTATATGAGAGGACATGTTTTAGTGCAAATAAAAATGTAAACGATTTATAAGGGGTATTAGAGTAGTATTATTTTTACAAATATAAGCAAGCTACTGATATTTTTTATTTGTTAATTTTTATGGTAATCTTTACTTAATACCTGCATAAGAAGTCTCTTAACATTTTTTTAGTTTTGTTTAGGATAAAAAGTTATTTTATAAAAATGTATGAAAAATACCTACATTTCTTTTAGTTAAAGGATATAACCTAATAAACAACAATTATTAAAACTTTTTTAAAAGTGTGAGACGATGTTATGGTTTCAATAACACAAAAATATTGTCGATAATCTCTGGATACTTATAATCTTGAGAAATTTAAAGTTTGGTGTTAAAATTTTGGTGTGATACGAAAACATTTTAAAATGTCTTTGTATTCTTGAAAGATAAAAATGTGTCAAGTCCGTTTTAAAGATATTTAATGTAGTCTGTATACTTCTGAGCTTAAGTCAAGTCAAAATTATTAAACCAAGACAACCTCTATAGGAGGATAACGAATAGCATTTTATCTAATCCGAATATATTATTAGAAGAAACGCAGAAAACCTTATCAGTATATTAAAAAAAATAATAATAATAAGTTGTCTTACTATTATTCTAGAGCGACGTATTGATGCTCTCACACATTAGCAAGAATTTTTGCGACATATATTTGATATCGCATACATCGTTGTATATCGAAAGTGGAAAATAGACCTCCTGCCAATAAAATTTAAATTACATGATGTCATTACCAACTAATTAATAATGGTCCTTGAACCGAATGTATATTTTATTACTTGTCTGTATCTCCTTTTATTTGTTTTTCACTGGAGCCAGACAGTCTGGGGTATAAGCAATACATTTATAGACAGAGCATACTTAGTCCTTACCACCGGTACTTACAGACTATACGCATTTTGAATCGATTGTGAATGAATTGCTTTAACGGTACTTTGAAGTACCTGTTATCTACTCTGTTTAGTACCTGGCGTTTGTATAGGTAAAAGTTGAAATGAATATTAACAAAATGAGGGTCCCTTCGTTTATCTAAATATAATTGTTAAACGTAGGATAGTGAGTTTAAATATTAATAGTTGGAAAATTAGTGGCCACCTTGACTAAGACGAGACGGTTGCAAAACTGTTTTGTAATATTTTTCTTTGTTTTAAATAAAATTATAAAACCTGCTTATGTTTTGTTAAACACAATTTAAAAGCAATAATTTTATTGAAAATTCAAATACATATTGTTTAATTATACATTTTGTTTTATTTTTTTTTAATTTTACAAAAAAAATCAGGTGCGTCATAATTGTTTTAAATCCAAATATCTCAAAAACGGTTGCTCATAGCAACTTTTAACAAGTATACCTTTTTGACGTAAAAACGACAAAACAATTATTTAATTGACTTAAAAATGTAATACAGGGCCTTACTAAAAAGTTGTGATTGTTCAAAATAGTAAAAATACGTGTAGGTGGCACCCCCTATAAGTAAGAGCCGTACTAAGATTAGGTTTGAATCCGTCATACCAAAAAACCTCCGGATACCAATTTTTACTCCAGTACTGACATTATCATAGATTTTATTTAAAAATGGAAAAAATAAATAAAAACTTTAACACCCTGTATTTCGGAAACGAAGGCCTTGCGGACCCATATTTGTATTGACATTTCCTCATGAATCACCCTGTATATTATTTTTTATTACAGAAGAACTATTTAGGTTAAAATTTTAAAATAATTCTTGCTTAATGTCGAGTGTTAGTACTCATCGTGGTAAAAATTATAATAAACAAACATAAACACTTTAGGATATATGAAAGCATATCCCAGTTACTACAAATCCTAAAGACTTTTAAACATATGAAACAATAAAACTCCTTTACCGTTGTAGTTTCCTTCGTCTAGTCGAGACGTGTGTTTCCGGCAAAAAATAGTTAAAAGACTGAAAAATATAAGTGATAGCTCATTCGACACTAGGGTTCATGTTTTGAGCTTATCAATTTCGGGGTCTCGGAATTCTCGAGGCTAATTTCGGGGGTCTTCTCGGGTTGTCAAAAAATTTACAAATTCGTGTCTCACTTTTAAACCGTCTGAACTCGCAGGGAAAACACGGTTTTATTATATTTGCCAACCAAGCTCGCTGAAAATTCCCAATTTTTCTGTGAAAAAACCCCTAAACCCTAGATCAAAATTAAAAAAAAATAATTTACGAAATGTTTTTTTTGTCAGAAAAGTTCAAAAAATATTAAAAATAAAATTTTTTGGTAACAATGGACATAATAGCAAAAAATTAACAAAAAAAAAGTTTCTAAACAAGAAAAAACAATTAAAAAAATTTTAAAATCAATTTTTTTTTAAAAGGTTTTCCTTTTTTTAAAAAGCTTAAATGCTTTTCATTTAATGAATAATTTTGGCAGCAGTTTTCACTAGAAAGACGAATTAAACCCCTGCTTTAAAATCCTCACGGATAATTAATTTCGCTTTTTATTTTTAACGTCGGTAACGACTAAAATACTGGCCCAGTCTTGGCATTACTGTGGGGAAAAAAAATACACAACTTAACATTTTTTTTTTTGCCTTGTATTTTGTGGGCAACAACCACAAAAAAAAAAAGGGCAACAACATGCGAGAGATGCTAAGGCAGTTGATCTGAAATTTCCCCCGAAACCCGATACCACAAATTAACCCGTATTATTTTAATCACGCAACGAAGAATTTTTTTAAAAAATCAATGGTCAAACTATAACCCAGGGTATGGTTTTATACTTGTCATTAGTAGTCCATTTAATATTAAAATTGATAAATTGACTGAAATTTTATAAATTGAACTGAAAACAATCCAAAGTTGAAAATTCCTAGATATTAGATAAAATTCCCTTTTTCCTATTGTAGGAAAAAAAAACCCAGAACTGGGGGGAAAATTTCCTGGGTTGGGGTTCTGGTGTATTTTCCCACTGTATTGTGTATTTAAAAACGCCGCCCCAGCGCGGCGCGCGTCGTCGGATCAAAGGACCACTGCGCTCTGGCCCGTGCCGCCCCCCCGCCGCGGAAAACAAACGGCAAACGCAAATAGTTTTATTTTATAATTTCATAGACTAAAATTTTGAGTTCTCGAGTTTTTTGGCTTAATTTCCCGGGAAAAAGCCCCCAAGATTTTTTAATTCTCGAGCCGAGAATTCCCGGGAAGAACCCCTTCGACACGAATGCAAAAAGAAAAAAAGGGTTTTAAGGTTTTTTCTGCCAATAAAAAAATTGTTATCAACAAAAAAAAAAAAAAAGCTATTTCGATTTTAGATGATGACTCAAAATCCATAAGACATACCGGAAATTGCAAAAAAGATCCCTGAAGAGAAGGAAATTTCCGATAAAAAGGTCCCAACTCCTGGAGTTCTATCTATCTCGATTATTTATAATTTTAATTTAACGCTGAATATGGGCCTCCGCGCGACCTTTTTTTGGGTTCGGGCTCGGCGAAAACCGAGTACCAAAAAAATTTTTTTTTAAACCCCCTAATTGAAATTTTTTAAAAAATTGGTGTATTTAGAACACTTCAAAATTTATTCCCGTTAAAAATTTAGCTTAAAGTTAATTTTTTAACAAGTTAGACAATTGTTAATAAACAAAATAGCTTTGAACTTTCGTCTTTATTGTACATCAAAAGAAATGTTTAAATAAATGTCGTATACATTTTTCGCGTAGTAAAGCCCCTTTAACATCCCCAAAAAAAACACGCCACAAAAGTTTTAAAAAATTATCTTTGTTTATAATAATTTTATTAACTTTGACTATTTCACTGAGTGTATTAAAACCCGGAATAAAACGGGGTCCAGCTGAAAATATTGCTACCTGCACAAAACCAACAACATGGTATTTCAGCGACAATTTTTTGACATTATCAAACTGATATTTTTCATTCATAATTTTTGAAATATCGGCAAAAAATAAGTTTAAACAATGAACACAGATTTGGAAGTAATTAATTTACTAAGATCGAAAAAGCAATTCATAACACGATCCCTTATAACACGGCGAAATCAAAAAATCTGCTTGGGAACAATTTTCCCAATTTCTTGAGGAAAGAAATTACAATTTGGAAAAAGATAGTTCGCCAGAAGATTTGGCGAAAATTTTAGAAGATGATGGGTATAACATGAAGAAAAGAAATGGAGAGGATTACAAAGAATCTAGTATAAAATCCTTGTGGAATACAGTGGCACAGATGGTGCAAGGAAAATATTTCAAAGAATTTGGCAAAAAAGTGGATCCATTTCAGGACATTATATTTAAATCAGCTCGATTGGCACGAGATGCAAAGCGTCGGCAACTTCAGGCAAGGCCTGAAAAAAGGAAAGTGAGTTCAAAAGCATTTACCACTACAGATCTTTTGGAAATGGTCAATTGTTACGACGAAGACAATCCAGACGGATTACAAAAAATATATTTTTCCACATTTGTTCCTTTGAACTTGCCTGGCGTGGCAACGAAGCCGTTAATTGTAAAATTCAGTATTTTCAAAAGAACTGGATCTCAAGGGTAGGTAAATAAATAATAATTGTTATATTTATTTTGTTTGCTTAAAGATTAAATTTTTTAGGCAACTTCTCTGGAAGGGTTGAATATATTCCCATATTTTCGAAAACTTCCCAAGGAGGCTCTAAAAGTTTGACAAATAGTAAATGGCTAGTAAGAAACAGAACCAATGAAAACCTGTGTCCAGTCAGATTATATTTCAAATTAATTGAAAAAAGAGCAACTAATCCTCACTTGACCACAGAGCGATTGTTTTTAACTATACATCCCAACTGGAAAAAAGGAGTATGGTACAAAAACATGCCTTCTGGGCTTAAATACCTTATCAAAGTGGACAAAACAATCTGCTGCAAAAATCGGCTTAGATACAAAAAAATTTAAAATTACCAATCATTCCCATCGATCTTTTACAATCTCTACTTTAACAAAAAATGGAGTTGGTGATCAAGAAGCTATTAAGCTCACAGGACATTCTAGTACCAACTCTTTAAAACCATATCTTCAGCTGAATCCAGAGCACCACTTAAATTTAATTAACAATTTGCGACAAAATAAGGAAAATGAAGCTTCGGCCTCTACGAGTACTCAGGTCCAGATATCTACAAACTTAATCTGCTGGGGTTGAAAAAAACAGCGCTCAAACTAATAATTATTATAATTGCACACATTTTATATAAATAATTAGGTAGTTTTATTTTATTTGTTTTGATGGCAATTTTTTTTAAATAAAATAATTCTGTGTTCTGTTTATTTTCAAAATCTCCTTACGTGAAATAGTCATGACGAATACCACTCGAAAAAAAATTATGTAGGCAAAATTGTTCTCAAGGTTTTATTCAAGTTTGTTGCTTTTCGGTTATTTCGCTCATGAAATTTTTGATAAAAAATGTCATTCGCATAATTGCCAAGCAACAAACTTTCCTTCATACCTTTCGAATATTTTGCCGACAAAATTTTTTCTCATGATATTATATATGACAATATTACTCTGATGTTTTATTTTTTGTCAAAGTTATAAAATTTTCATAAACAAAACATTTAAATTGTTTAAACTTTTATAGCGTGATCTTGTTAGGTATGAATATAAGAATAGTCCAATCAAACGGTAGTTTGAAGTGGAAAGTTTTGGTGTAATTGTTTTGATAAATTTATTCTATGTTTTTTGGGGTGCTAAATACGAATCTGAAGTTGTCCAACAAAAATTTGCTCGGCAAATATGAGAAATCATCAAAAAACCACTAAAAATATTTTTTTTAAATGGTTTTCAGCTTATAACTGGCAAAGCAAGCTATTTATGCAAAAAATATTTATGTAATAAAATAAAGAAGAGAAAATTTCCTATAATTTATGTTTTTTAACATTTTTTCGTACGTCGTATGGTTGCCACGCAAAAGAGTACTGAAATATGGGAGAAATTAGCATTTAAAAAAATAGCAGAAGACATCGTTAGTTTATATTTTTTATTTTTGGTAGATGAACATTATTTGATAGATTAATAAAAGAGGCAAATTTCAGTACAATTAAGTATTTATGACCTAATACGAGCCCTCTTAGACACCGAGTTAAAGGATTTCATCAGGGCAGCATTTCAATTCTAGGTATATGAAAAAATTATTGAGCTAATTGCAAAATATTTAACAATTTATTGAATAGATATAAAAAATATCAATTTATAAGTACCTATCTATTTACTTGTACGAGCTCTTTTAGGTACCGGTTCCATACCTTCCTCAGGGCAGCCATCCAGTTCTTCAACGCCTGAAACCAATAAGGGACCAAATTTCAAACACTTTTCATCATATTGAATACATGTGAAAGCAGTAGAAACATATTTTGACACACAAATAAATAGTGAATGGATAAATGATGGTAAGATAGAATTATATATGCACAGTTACCTTCAAGTAACTCCGGATCATCCTCTGCTTCTTCCTCAATTTCTGAAATAGGCATATTATTGCAGCTGTTCTCACAGTTAAGGCACATACTGGAACAGTTAAGGCCAGCTTTTCTACATCCACAGGATCTTTTTCATTTCCAAGCCATTGTTGTACTTGAAAGTAAACTCTCAAAGAATGTTGCTGTGTTGCAGCTTCGGTAGGAGGATTGGGCTGTTGATTTGTATGCAGATCTAAGATAGCATTTATTCCTCAATTTGTTCAGGGACGCTCTTTCCTTATCGGTTTATTTGCACAATGCAGTGAAAAAGGTAAGACCAGCATTAGTAATAGCGTCAGCAAGTGCCGTAAGATCTTTGAAAATTTGAATGGTTTTGGTTAGGACAGGGTTTTTCTTAAGGGTTTAAAGAATCCTCATTTTTCCGACTTTGAACGAGGCTTAAGTTGTGTAATTAAACATCCCCCATGATATGCAAAAACAATATGTTGTCACTGATGAATTGGTCTGGATGGCAGTCAGGAGAAAAAATGAGTTGTGAAACTGCCCCTTTACCTGGCTTCAGAAAGTATATATTTGAATGTACACTCCGACAACGACCAATCATGATCACCAGCAGATCTACATCTGCACCCATAATAACTATACAGTTATGCTGCTGTGCGAGATCCATTGCTGTGGTGACAATAAGAGTATCAACATCCTCTTGTGCCTGCTTTGTGTGAATGCTGCTCATTGAGATGAGACGAATTTTGTTTTTTACATTGCCTAGAAATTTTTTCTGGCAGTCGGATCATGTTTGTCAAAGGCATCCTGACATCTATTTGCGTGACCTTTTCTCTCGCTCAGCATATTCTTTCACTTAAAGGGAAAATGGCATTGATTCATTCATTATTTTTTGCTTTTTTCCAAAAATTACTAATTTCTCCTATATTTCAGCACTCTTTTGCGTGGAAACCATACGATGTACGAAAAAATGCTAAAAGACATAAATTATAGGAAATTTTCTCCTCTTTATTTTACTAAATTACCATTTTTGCGTAAATAGCTTGCTTTGCAAGTTATAAACTAAAAACCACTAAAAAACATGATTTTAAGTGGTTTTCTGGTGATTTCTCATATTTGCCGAGCAAATTTTTATTGGACAACTTCAGATTCGTGTTAAAGCCCAAACAGCCACGAAAAATGGGAAAAACCAATAAAAACAATTACACCAAAACTTTCCACTTCGACCCCTTTTTGTGCATCGTTTTACTAGCCTAGAAGGGCTCCACAACGCGATAATTTTACACGACATTTAGTTATATTTTAATTCTTGTAATATACTTCTTTACGAAGGGTTTCTAGCCAAAATATGCTTATCATCTAGTACATGCAACCAAAAGCAGATAAGACTTACTTTAATTTTAATCAAAGATGTCCAGATTATTAGTATTTAGCTGCATGTTTCGTTACTTAGACACCTTTGATAAAACTGAAAGAAAATGGGGCTAATACCCGACAATACTGGTATTTAATGCTTAGGCTTTATACAAGCATTATTAACCTCAGCTAATACATGATGATTATCATTCTTGATTAAAAAAATTATCCTTTGAGCTTTGAGACACTAGTAAGCTAAGCAAAACTTTCACCTTTACGACAAAATTAAACACATTAACTTTAATATTGCTATTTATTATTGACTAACATGATAATAATATAGTATTATATATAACTATAATATTAATAGTAATAAAATGAAAAAAGCATATGTTTATATAATAACAACATACAATAAAAGACAGTAATAGGAAATTTTTCTCTCAGAGGAAAGCTTCCGTTTTAGTTTCTGCCGATTTTGGTTATGTTGCTACTTCCATTGATTTTAATGTGCTTAGGGCTGAAAAATGAAGAAAGTATATTTATAAATCTTCTACTGACGCTTAAACCAATCGTATATACTTTATGCAAGCTAACATTTTTAGGTTGGCACACCTGGGTCGAGCTATTTAAAAAAACAAAAATAGCTAGAATCAGCTGTTTGACGTTTGTTACCCAGTAATGCATTTATAGTTTTATAAAATAATAATATAATGCCTAAGAAAATATTGTGATCAAACACCAAGCTGGCACAGTTTATGCAAATATACAGCAAGAAAAAAATACTGATAAATTTAGTCATTGTAATCTATACAACAAATTTTTAAGGATATTAAAATTTTGTAACTTCTCCAGTACGGTCCTGAATTCTCAAGTTAGCCAACCTAAATCTGAAGAACGAAATTTACTTATATGCATTAATATTCGCATTGCCAACTTAAAATGTGACTCGCGTCTAGAGATACCCCGGCTCACGAGCTTCTTGACAGTGTTGACACATGAAACATGCTTTATTATACTCGGCGCGTTATTTAAAAAGTAGGCTTTTGCTAAATAACGCATTTAATGTAAAAAAGCAAATCATGGGTCTTTTCTAATACGTCTACGCATTTTTACGTCTGATATATAATTGGGTAAAATAAAAAGCCTCTTTGCTAACCAGAACTAACCATGACCGACTAGAACTTAGGGCTTTTGAGTCTGTGTCTAAATTATCCCTACATAGAAGTTATTAACAAAATTTTTATAATTTTGATATGGTAGAAGTTATATATTTTTTAAAAGTGTAATTATATATTCCCCGGGTTTTTTCTAATACGTTGTTAAAATTTTGTTTATAACTTCTACAAATAATTTAGACAAATTCAAAAGAACCTAAGTTCTAGTCGGTCATGGTTAGTTCTGGTTAGCAAAGCGGCTTTTTATTTTCCCCAATTATATTTCAGACGTAAAAATGCGGGGACCTAAATTATTACATTAAAATGTAATTTTTTAGCTGAGTCCCTGCATAATAAAGCGTTTCATGTGTCAACACTGTCAAGAAGCTCGTGAGCCGGGTATCTCTAGACGCGAGTAAAGGAGTTTGCATAAAGTTTTCTGTCACCTACTTACCTCGACTACGGTATTTCCATTTCCTTTGTTTTCATTTCCATTAATATAAACGCCCGATGCAATTACAGGAATTCCGTTTAAATAATAATAAGTAAACCGGATATAGTCCACCTGAAGGGATGTTCCAGTTTCCGTCACCATTTATTCCAACTCCATTGTTGCCGTTTCCGACGTTGCCAGTTCCGGCGATGTTAATATCTCCTGCGAAATTAAAGGGGACGTTTTTAAAAGCCGGCTGAACAAAAAAAGAAAGTTTTAAGTTAACAGCATGTGTGTGCGCAATATTGCCCTCTTAATTTTCAAGAGTATTTATTGGTAATACTCTTCAACGAAACTGTTGTCACTAGTAGAACTCATGCAAAGAGATCTAAACAAAGTCAACAACAACTCTGCCATATGAAAACAGAAAAAATATAGGGAACTACAACCTAAAAAATTTCGGTTAGCAAATGAAAACGGTTAAGAACAGCTTTTGGATATAAGATCAGATCACATTAGAGAGATACAAAGTCAGCTGTCATTCTGACATATGGACAAAGGGAACACCTGCATCACTTTTTAGATGCCTGGTTTGATACAGCGATGGTTCAAAGATAGATGATAGAGTCCATGCTGATGTATTTGGATGCTTTAACCATTTTATCTCTTCTCGCAGTTTTACATCTTAAACATTAGGCTTTGAGTTATAAATCCACATACATATATTTCTTCAATAAGTATTTAAAAGTGCCCTTGGACGCTTCCAGCAGAAATGTGCTCAATCTCTGCTGGACCAAAGTACAGGCTTACTCCAAAGAAAACCGCATTGCTGACTCGCTGGCCAGGAAGGCTTCCAGGACCAAACCTTTTGGACCCGAACCTTTCGTCGGTTTGACAGGGTTCTGTGATGAAGGACCTAATCAAAAGACACTCTCATCAGCAGTTTACAAGATGATGGGATTAAAACAGTAAATTGTAACTTTTCCAAGAAGTTACTGAACTATTCTGATAGAGATACAGCTAAACATTACTTGGCAATGCCTAGGGCAAACCTTCGTTTAATAACGGGCCTTCTTACTGGACATTGTCAACTGCGAAAACACCTATTTAGAATGGGTATAAATGACACACCTCTGTAGAAGGTGTAAACAGGAAGACGAGACGGTGGAGCACATCCTTTGTGACTGCCCTGCACTCTCGTCCAAGAGAAGATCCATGCTGGGCCAGTATTGCCTTTCCTTGGCCGACATTAAGGAGATTTTCCTCGGCGACGTTATCACCTACTTTAAATCAATATGATGGGCGACGCACTGAGTGAGAAGTTTCCTTTAGAAGGTTGCACTACGGGCCTACTGAGTCTTAGGTGCAGTGATGTTTATCACCCTCCTCAATTATTTTAGATTCAGAACTATTTAAAAGTATGTATAGACACTTTTCAATAGTGGACAGTCAAAAATAAATAAAGAATAAGAGTTTTTTAAAACTATATTTGCTTAATTATCTACGTAGTTCAAGACGGTAAAACTGCATGGGGGAAGAAAAATTAAATTTTGTTGAAGTCTAAACCAGAAGATGAAGCTTAAAAATCTAGAAGAAAATGGTCCCATTTCCCTGCTAGTTTTTTTATTTTGAAAATTCAAAGTCAAAGTTTTTTGAAAAGACAAACGTACAATAAAATCTTTGAGTTTTTACCTCGGAAATTAAGGGTTGAAAATAAAATTGTATACAAAGCTCAACGGAAACCTTCATTGCTGTCTCGAGATTTAGTTTATCTCGACACAACGCGTCTCGATAAACTATATAACCTTTTGACCAGCAATGAAGCATTTTCCGTCTTGGATTGTAATATACTATTACCTATTGGTAAGTTACTGGCTGCGTTTATGTTATTGTTTCCGTTGATTCCCACTCCGTTATTACCGTTTCCTTGGTTTGAATTTCCATTGATATGTATGTCCGCTGAGGAATCTGAAAGTATTAAAATTTGGGCTATCACTTTTGTATACCAAAGAAAAAAGAATACTGTTATTAATGCATTTGGATATACCAATAAAAGGTTTATAGAATATCTTACCTCCAGCATTACTTCCGGTATTTACGTTTTTGTTATTGCTTCCGTTTATTCCAGCTCCGTTGTTTCCGTTTCCGACGTTTCCACTTCCGGTAATATCAAGAGATCTTTGGATTTGGATACTGATGGTTTCGGGGTCTTCATAGGTGCTGCTGACGGTAATATTTCCATCTTGAGAACCAATATTGGTGTTACCGGAGGTATTGCTCACGTCCACGCCGCTTGATCCAAAATTAATTCCTCTTCTTTGTCTGCTATTTACGGCACCTAAAATTGTTTATTTTGTAAGGTTTTTAAACTTTTTTTTAATTTAATTTTCTGAATGGAGAACCTTTTTTTAGTGTTTAAAACTTTAAAGCGTTTTTCCTACAAGTAACGTTTTCAAAAGGGGACCACACCTCAACAAAGTTGTTCAGAAGGCAAAAATCGCCCTCGGGAGATGTCGCAGGCTTTGTGGAAAAAGCTGGGGACTTAACCCAAAGATGAACCTGTGGTTGTATAAAATGGTAATAAGACCCATGATAACCTACGGCTCAGTTGCCTGGGGGCAAGGGTCACGCAGACTGTAGCAACCAGACAACTTCAAAGTGCGCAAAGGCTAGCATGCGTATGCATCACGGGAGTTATGAGAACAACCCCAACCGCAGCCCTGGAACTGCTGCTAAACCTGCCGCCACTCCACATTTAAATACAGGGAGAAGTAAAGGCGGTACTCTATAGACTGAAACGAGGTCAAAGTCCAATTATAGGACATCAAAGGATCTTAAGAAGGGAAATAGCTGGGGATTAAGAGGTCAGCTCATTGTTTGAGATGCCCTCGGACAGGTCAACCCCTCGTTTCATCTTCAACAGACACTTTCGTGGCATTGTCATACCAGATAGGGAGGACTGGAAAGAAGGCCCTCCAATCAAAGCCGATCATATCTGATATACAGATGGCTCCAAGACCAACAAGGGAGTAGAAGCTGGCATCTAGGGAGACAAGCCTAGAGAAAAGAGAGAGAGAACCTTAAGTCTTGGTCAGCACGCCAAAGCGGAAATCGCAGCAATAATGCATTTTGCCGTGTTGATTAAAGAAATAGGGAGTAAAGGAAAAAACATCTTCATTTACTCAGACAGCCAAGCGGCCCTGAAGGCCATCAGTTCTCCAAAAGTTAATTCCAAACTAGTGGGGACTGTATACAGGCCCTGGATAAAGTCGGCTTGGCAAACAAACTTACGGTAGCCTGGGTACCAGGCCACGAGGGCCACCCAGGTAACGAAGAGGCCGACGAACTAGCCAAAAGAGAATCAGCCATGAAAATGATAGGCCCTGAGCCATTCTGTGGAATCTTGGCAGGCCTCCTTAAAGCATCTATCAAGAACTGGGTAGACAGAGAGTTTCAAAGCTGGTGGTTACAAACACCAGGACAACGACAGGCATTAAGACATTCGTTCATTAAGACCTGCTCGGCCAAGTTTACCTCGGACCTACTGAGCTACAGTCGTAAAGTCGTAAGGATAACGGTAGGTCAACTAACAGGACATTGCAAACTCAACAAGCACCTGGAAAAAATAGGCCTGTGGAGGATAGCCCGTGTAGGTTCTGCCAGGAGGCTGAAGAAACAGCCGTACATGTGTGGTGCCACTGTGAAGCACTATGTAGGCTTAGGTTTACTAGGCTTGGTGAGGAAAAGTCAAAACCGGCAAGATAAATGGAGTGGCCAGTGTCAAGACTCTGGAGTCTAGTTAAGAAGACGGGCCTGGACAAGGACTTTAAAAAGATAGGGAAACCACAATAAATCGGCAGGTTCCGTGGTGGAGGTCATTTTTGCCATCTCCGCTCAAATAATTTAATTTAACGTTTTCAAAGTCGATGCCCCTTATAATTTCATAACTGCTGCACCGATCCTTTTAAAATTTTGAACACTATTTCTGTCCATAATTTACGAGGTAACGCTGGAAAGTTTTTTCAAATTTGTTAATATGTTTTATTTTACAGTAACAAATTAGCCAATTTTTATTGCAAAAATCATGTTTTTCTCTTCAAAGTGTTCCCAAAAAGTAAAAAAAAAATGATATTTCAAAAAATCCTTCCAGCATACCGGGAAAGAATTATTGTTTGGTTTTTTGACTCCAGATATCCATCATAGTTATGAGGGTACACAAGATTCACATTTTTCCGGACCTTTCCAAAAAAATTTTGCTGCATTGCCTATTTTAATATTTCTTTATAAAATTTTTAATATTTTTTTTTAAAAATGTTATACTTTAAAATAACATAGTTTTAAAAATGATTTACTTTTAAAAAAAATTTGCAAAATGTGCCTCTCTTCGCATGAATTAACTTTACCCCCCTCCCCTTAAGTATTCGGAACGTAAGAGAGTAATTAGGACTGTCTTTTGATAAAGAATTAAACTCTTTTGTCAAACGTTTTTGTCTAGAGAAAAGAACTATATCACTCTTCTGAATATTTACTTAAAAAAAAAAAACGATCTGGAAATATATTTTAAAGAGAAAACATTTGCGTTGCTACATTTTAAGACCCCAGATATAAAATACTCTTTTTTTAATTAGTGATCAGATTTTAGTGAGTGTAGAGAATATAATAAGTAGTATACTTCGACTAACATAGATCCAGAACCTTTGAAAGAAAAAAAAAGCTCAGCTAAAAAGGTTTTTTTCTCTGTTGTTTTTGGGGTCTCTTAAACTAAGAATATATAAAGTCATTTTTTTACCATTTTAAGTTTGACCCAAAAGGAGCACACGACGTTTATATTACTTTTTTGATAGCACTAACAAATACGGGGACACCCTATAAAAGTGTCGAAAATGGGACACCCTGTACATTTTTCATTCATTCCATGAATGCCCTGTATACAGGTGTCCCAAATATTGGGCAATCTCAAATCTAAAAAAAACCCAAAAAATATTATGACAATTCCCATAAATTTTTTTTCCTATGACCCCCGCTACGGAGATACAGTACATAACGGACGCCCCTGGAAATCGTTTTTGTTTAAATAACTTTTAAAATCCGAAATTTTTAATTTTTTTTAATATGGTTTCTAGATAAGTCTTTTAAAATAACCCCTTTTTATAATTGGCTTATAGTTTCCCGGGGCGGACTAGCTCTAACCCCAAAAATACAATTTTTTTAACACTCAAAATTTATTTTTAGATACTTTAACCTTAAACTAAAAAATTTTTCCCCCCCTTTCTTAAAAGTTAAGACTTTAGGACATACTTCATATGATTTTTTTTTTTAAAAATGAACCCAAAAAAATTCCTTTTAAAATTTATTACGTCTTGCAAACACTCTTTTTACAGAAAAAAAATTTTCCAAACATGAAATTTTTTTTTTCGTAAACATTTATTTTAATATGTCAATCAAGAATCCCTTTTTTTTTTTAAAATTTTTTTTATAATTTGGGGGAATAGGTTTTTAAAATTATAAAAAAAATTTTTGGGTTTTATCTTTTAAAGGGGGTTTAAAAAATTCTTTTTTTCTTTGTAGTGTGCGTCCCTGGCAAACTAAAAAAACCAAATATGATTTAATGTTTTCATTTCAAAAAATTATTTTAGTTACCCTCATATTAAAAAAATATTTATTTAAAAAATAATTTATTTTTAATTTATAAAAAAAAATTTCAGGGCGTCCGTTATGTCCCGGGATCTCCGTAGGGAAGGCTCTTAAAAAAATTTATGAGAACTTTTAAAATTTTTTTGGGCTTTCTATTTTTTTCCCCAAGAGATTGCCCACATATTCTGGGACACCCTGTATATATTACAAAAACTAATAAATTTTGTAAATAATGTTACACCTCTAACACTGTGCTAATAAATTTATTTTAAAATTTTGCTTATATTAAAAAAAAAAACAAATTTTCTACTTACCCCCCTTTTAAAAACCCCAAAAACACTGCACTAGCACAGGCTAATAGAGCCGCAGTGAATATAGTTAGAGAAGTTACCATTTTTGAGCAGTTAGCTTAACTCTTATTTTGATATTCAAAAAAAATCAAACTTTGGTTAATGCCAAACGGTTAATGGCCCTTTTTTAAAAAAAAAAAATTTAAATTTATTGCCCACGGTACTTACCACTCGTTTATTGGAGATCATATAATATAATATAATTTTATTAAATTATTACAGCATTATTTTAGTTGTTGCATAATACGGATGGAGATTATAAAGAAAATCCTATCTATTACACTATTAAGTTAAATTCAGGGGCGTGTCTTTGCAAAAGCAGATACTTTTCCTATTGCAAATTTTTTATTGTAACCCTTTCTTAGCACTGGTTAAGCCATTTAGCAAATCCATGATTTTTTTTTATGTTAGTGTCAAAATAATAACTAATTAGTGCAACAAAAATAAATCCTTCATAAAATGTAATAAAACGATTTAATTGACACACAATATGTAGGTAATTAAAAACTCAAAAATCCATTTTTTTGAGAAGTATTATTTGCTTGTGGCTATTGTTGCTTTATTTATTCTCTAAATAATCAAATTTATTTTTAAAACACAAAATAAATACTGTTTCTGCGTATGATATCTGTAAAGACTCATATACAGTGTGTCCCGAATTCGGCCTACATGCATTGTTATCTCGTTTAGTATATAGTATTTTTCAAGATATAAGAAAGAGACTAAAAGTCTGGACTGTTTCTGAGTGAGAAAATCCCCCAAAATTTAAATTTTTTTACTATTAAGGAAAAAGGGAAAAAGTCTTTTCCTTAATAGTCCCCAAAAATTTAATTTGAGGGTGACTGGAATAATAAATAAGTTTTTCCCATTTATTTTCCCCCGGTTTTACATCCTTATGGGAAAAGTGCGGACCTGAACTATTCTCACCTCTGTTGGCATGGCCATAAAGGATCACTTTCGAGGACTTTTATTGCAGTCGAAGATAATCGATATGTCTAATCATTTTCTTATATCTTAAAATACTATACAAGACAGAGAAATGTTTAAATCGGGAAAGTTTTAGAGGATTTAATGCTAATTTTGACTGTGCAGTTAATTTTTTCTTAAGAATTTAGTTCTAAAGATATTAGCAATTTTAATTTTTGCTTGAGATTCATTTGTTTTAGTTTTGATATGTTTTAAACTATGACATTATTAGGAAACTTTTTGGCAACGAAAATTAAGCCACCAAAACCAACCAACCTTTTTATTTTCATATAGCGGCTATATTTGATTTTTTAATATTTTAATAGCTTTTTAAATTTCTTTTTCAACAATGCTCAACTTGTCACTAAACCGTTTAAAAAATATCTTTTCAAATACATTGGTAATGCCGCACAGTGGTATGATACGAGGTAGACTGTTTCAAAAATGGCTACAGAACGCTTAGCTTCCCCGAATTTTATTTTTTTTAAAATGAAAAGCTCATGAAATTTGGAAAGCCCTTTCTTGGGAAAAAAAAATTAAATTCTGCGCCAATTTGAAAAAGTGGCAACTGAAATTTTGAGTGTTTGGGTAAAACATATTTTTACACGATATCTTGACCTGAATATTGTTTTCATGCTTTTGGATAAAATTTATATTTTATCTTTTTTTGAAAAATTTTTAATTTTAAAATAATATATTATAAATATAAAATTTTATATATATATATATATATATATATATATATATATATATATATATAAAAATATATATATATATATATATATATATATATATATATATATATATATATATATATATATTAAATAATTTTTAATAAAAAAAACCCGAAAAAAAAATTTTGGGAAAAAAATAACCCCAATTAACCAAAACTTATTTTGACATCAATGTTTTTTTTTTTTTTTTTTTTTAAACGTAAATTGCAAAAAAAAAAATAAACTTGAAGACAATGAGAATAAAAAAAAATTTAAAAATTTTTTGCAAAAAAAAAATAATTTTTTTTAACTTTCAAAGTTGATTTATTAATTTTTTTTTTGCTATCATCACCATAAATCCGCCGTAAAAAAAAAATTTAAAAAAAAAAGATGATTCATCTATTCCCTATATTTTTTATTAAAAAAAATAGGGGTTTTAAAAATTCCTTTCTTTATAATATGAAAATATTAGCCTACTATTTGAAAGGGACATGATTTACTTAAAACAACTGACTGTTTGTATCTGAGTGAAAGAAGTTGAATGTAAATTAACTATACATCCTTATTTGCGAATGATTAAACTTAGAATAAATTTTCTTAATAATAAAATCGTAATTAGAAAAATTTTGTGCATAGCAGGCCTACCAAACCCCCCCTTTAGGGTTTTTTAAATTAAATAATTTCAACAAAAAAATTAGTGCTGCCCCCAATTTAAAAACTTTTACTAAAAAAATTCCCAAGGGGAAAAACTCTTTTTAGGTTTCAAGGGTAAAAATTGATATTGTTTATAATTCATACACTTTTTTAGTCTTAATATATTAAAAATAATTAAACTAAGTATCTAACTCGGTATCTAAGTTGCAAATTTGTTATAAAATTGTCCTGTTGTAATTTATTTATATGATTAATTTTGTCAATAAAAATAATAATAATATTACTACGGTACTGACAACTCGTGAATTATTTTTTTCTCATAGCCGATTTTGCGCCCCCCGGGTGGCTGCGCCCTTGGCGGGCGCCCATCTCGCCACCGCCTAAATACGGCCCTGGCCCTGGCTAGCAAGTCAGCGGTATAATTACCTTTAGATATGTCATGCCTCTTGATTCAGGTTAAGTGGACCACGTTATTTTGAGAGATATTAATCAAGGCATGGTGACATTCTAGTACAAGTCCTGAAGTAATGAGTGGTCTCTCCAGGGCTAGTAGAGCTTGTCTACTGTCTGTATAAGTTCAGATAGTATTGTTTGTAACGTTGCGGCTTTTAATTTCGTAAACCGCTATGGTTATGGCTGTCAGTTTGTATCAAAGTACGCTGGGTTCGGCACCCATTGTCTAGCCGGTTTTCAGTTTTATAATTGATAAGTATACGCCACAGCCTGTACCCACCTTGGTCTTTGAGCAGTCAGTGTAAAAGTTGATGGTTCCTTTAGACTCGCATTTTTTTAATATTGTTTCGTTTGTGTTGATTGTGTAGGGATTGTTAAAAACAAATCTATCTGCGATTGAGTCCGCCCTTGCCTGTAGAGTTGGAAGTTCTTTTGTAGCATCCTTCCACGGGCCCGTGCCCAATTGGGCCAGTCCCTCCACGAGTATCAAAATCGCCCACAGGCGTGTTAGAGTCATCGGAACCGCTCCCCTTACAAAGATATCAAGGGGGGTGAGATTCAATATTATCTCCATGGCTCTAGTCGGTGTAGTTCTTATAGCACCTGTGATGTTTAATATTTTTATACGTGTTTTTTTATTACGAAAGAACTATTTAGCCTACAATTTTAAAATAATTCTAACTTAATGCCGAATGTTTTACTACATCATGGTAAAAATTCATGGTATTGGAATAAACACTTTCGGAAATATGAATTTTTGAATTTTACATTACATGAATCAAATTTGATCGTGTTTGCGCTTTATTAAAAAAAAAAAAACGAAAAACTATGTACAGTTTATCAGACCATTTAATTGCCTTTTAAAACCTTTCCTACGCTTTTTTTCTACTTTACCTAGAAATAGGTGAAAAACACGTGTATAAATTATATGCAATAGACTGCATACGAGAAAAAGGCTAATATTTTGATCGCTCCCTGTAAGTGTCCAGAAAGTCCAGTCGGGGCCGTATCTAGGTATGGCTGCGCCCTTGGCGGGGCTTAACATTTGCGCCCCCCCACACACTGGGGATTTGGGAAATATGGAATACCTACCAACAAAAATGGGGATTCCGGGGGTTTTTCTTCGAAAATTTTACAAAATTAAAATGTAAAGTTGTAGGTTTAAAGTTTTTTGAACCAAGAATTTCGTTTCTTTAAAATGCCAATTTTGTGGTGGAATTTGTGTCAAATTCTATATTTTCTTTATATGAAAATTGTAGCCAACTATTTAAAAGAGACATAATTTACATAAAAAAACGGGTTTTTATCATTTAAAAGTGGAAAAATTATCCCCCATCATTTTTTTTGGATGAAATTAAAATTAGAATACATTTTTTTAAAAAAAATTAAAAAAAACGGTTAAAAAAATTTTTTTAAAGAATTAAATAATATGCAACCAAAAAAAACTAGTATAGTTTTTAACTAACATTTTTGTGTTGGTTACATGTTCAAAAACAAAATTTAAATAAGAAAAAATTTCCAGTAATGGATTAAAGGCGTTTTAATTTTTGTATTAAATTTTTTTTGTGTTTGGGTGTGTTATTTCGTGTTTTAAAGTAATTAGTGAGATTAGAATTCTCTACCAGTGTTTTATTTTTTACAATGTGTGGACTATTTACCATTTTATGTTTCCATAATTTATTTATTTTGGACTAAGTTTTTATTTTATTGGTTTCAGAAAAAACCACTAGAATAGATATTTTTAGTATATAATCAATGGTCACTTTATTTCCAGTTTTGGAAAAACTGAGCCACTTCAGGCTGTAATGAGGTCAGGTAGAAAAATCACCAACCTAATAAATGCGCAGTGATGCTATCAGAATAGTAATCTTGCAAAGGTAAAATAACTCGTTTAGAGTATCATAATCAAAAATACAATCTCAGATCATGCTAAAATATTACCCAAAACTTAATATGTTTATGAATCTGTATTTTAGGATCTTATAGTGTGATCATGACAATACTTAAAAATAAAATAAACAAGAATTACCATGAAGTAACTTGAAGCAATGGAAAAAACCTAAATCTTGCAGCGCATGAGAAGGAAATTTTCAAAGTTTTATAAATAAAGAATTTAGGAGAAAATAAAAATCTTTAGAACCAATTTTCTCGATGAAACCTGAATCTTTACTCGAACAGCACTCACATCACCGGCAGGATGACGATCTTATATTTCAAGTGAAGGTAAAACATTTTAATGACCAATTAACATATAAAAAAACTAATGTGCTCTACATAAAGGCATTAGCGGCCCATTTTTAGTCACAAGATTGAAGCCTTTTTGTCCTCTAATGATTTTGTTTTGCCTTATCTAGTTATCTTAGTTTTACAAAAACTGTTTACACCGACAAAGCTGTAGAAGACCTGTTTTTTTAGGAATATTTTACAGCCTTCTGTCGGCGACCTAGCTGTCATATTTTCTTCATCTTTTGTATGTTGTGGTACATCCCTTTATTGTCCGCTACCCATTTCCACTTTCACCTTATCAGGTTTAGGACACAAATCACAGTAATTTACATCTGACTTCACTCTGGCACTCGTAGTATGTGAACACTTAGGCACAAGCATAAAGGTGTCGAAAAAAACACACATATATGACATGTTCGGTGATACTCAGTTGATCTCTTTTATACTGGATATAGATTAAACATGTAGCTCTTTAGACAACATTAAACTACAGAACACAATGTTGCATTCTTATGAAACATTAAAAGTATATTTAATTAAAGAACTAATGAAATATATATTTTCTATTAGATACATTATTCTATGCTGTGGTTTCCAGGAAAAAGGATTGTTGATGATGCAATTAGAAGTTTTCAAATCTAAACAAAAACAGGAGATTACCATGGCAGAGATGAAAAGCAAAGTACGAAGTGGGTTAGAGATGATCTACCTACCACAAATTTGAAAAGACGCCCGTAAAAGATCATTTCAGAGTGTGCCAGCTACCATATTGAAAAGGGTTGTTAAAGCTGGCCATATAGTGGCGGAAAGAAGAAAATGGTTAAATGGTTCAAAAGCCAAATATTATTACGCGAAATCAGCATTGACGGAATTTTGTGGTGCGCTTGGATCAAGCGCCTACCAAAAGTGCCCAAATCTATGTCGTCGATGCATACTTATTCAGAGAAGGGTGGTCATCAAATTTTCGCGCTTGCATTCTATATCGTGCATTCATGATTTTAAACCTTCTTAAGTAAGGTATATTAAAAAATAAGGCATTCATATTTTATGGGACCCACATTTATTAAGTATGTTAAGAAGGCAAATGAAGTATTAAAAATCATTACAAGTTATCCTTTATTTTCACTTTTGCAACTTTCTTTAAATAACTACCTTACTGCTTTTAATAAAAAGCAAATATTAAATGATATTTTCTATTTAAAGCATTGCATCATGTACAGTAGTTGCCAAAATCATACGAACTCAGCATCCATTTTACAGTCAGCTGCTAAAGAAGCAATCAAACCTACCACACATATGTATCTCTTATCTTAAGAATTAATCCCAGACTAGTTCAGTTAGACGATTCATAAAATCCATCGTGTCGTTTTTTTTGGCGTAGAACAGATCAAACCTGTTGCAGAGTTTCTTTGATATGTCCTGACATAAGAATCGTATTTTACGAAAAACATTTTTATGGTCATTTTCAAATTAATAAAAGCGTTAGTTTTCGCTTGGCAAATTGTTTTTGTTTCCACCCGCCATAACTTTAAAGCTATCAAAGATACAATTTTTTTTGTGTCAAATTAAAGTCCACACTGTAGCGCTTTTAACTTTACTATAAACAGTTTGGGCTGTTCTTATATAGCTACCTCTAAAAATCATATAAACTAAAAATAAATATTTTTGGTATTAAATTTTCTACCAAATCAATCGCTTTTTATTTTGAAAATATTTTACCTTCTCTGTAGAAGAAATATAGCCAAATGTTGTATAAGAGTTTTGAAAAAAAAATTTTTTCCTAGAGCGTATCGTTGTAACGACGATTTTTTTTTTCGGACGTAAAAGTATTATCAGGTTAATGGCCCCGCATAGGATATTAGCGATCGTAGTTAAATAATACGATGATAAAGTGGTGAGGTTGCAATCAGAGAAATTTAGGGTGTGCTGTATGTATTTAAGATTTTCCATCAATAAGCGAATTATTTTAATAAGAAAATTGTGGCATGATGGATACAAATCAACTTTGAAAAGGCCTGAACAGCTATTCTCCACGCCCTTCGTAAGAAGCGACCACCATGTGGCACAAGTGGTCCGCGGAGAAAGTGCTCTTCAGATCCGCGGACAATTGCTGATCACGAAAAAAATTATGGTAAAAAACGTATAACTATATTTGGTCCGTGGGCAAAAAGGTTGAACGCTTGTTCGAATACAAGGTTGTTATCATTCTAATAAAATTACTGAAAAAAGAGCGGACAATCTAGCAAAAAAATCTGTCAAAAGATGATCATTTTATTCACTTGAAAAATTAAAATAAAATATCATAAGACTGTCGTAAAACTTTAGATTCACCAAAACTATTATCATAATTTACCCGATAAGACGGTGGCGCCAGCATGATCTTCAAATTATTGTGACACTATACTTAGAAATGCTGATAGTTTTCATCTTCCAGAAAAAATGTATTTTGCAGCAATATTAAAAATAAGAAGAAAGATTATATATTAAAAATCTGTTTAAACGTAATTTAATAATGCAAACAGATTTATTATACTATAGTTGGTACTGCTTTATATTTGGTTTATATTTTAAGCTTACATGAAGCAAAATGAATTTCAGTTTATCTTCTAAATCCTGTTTAGATTGTTTGTTTTTACATAGTACTGAATTTTTTTAGGTAAGTAGAAAAACTACTATCAAAAAGTAATAACCCTACCAGGAACAGAGACGACATTAATACAGTATCTAAATACATGACTATCAAAGAGATTTATTTACGTTTGATGAGAAATATCTTAATTATCTTTACAGCCACTCATCTTTGAAAATACCAAAATACTTACAAAAATAGGAAGGAAAACGGTTCCAGACCTACACAGAAAATCAGTTCGACAATATCTACCTTTTCTGTATTGGTATTGATGTTCAGATAGATCTTTTACTTCCCAAAGAAATGTCCAAAATTTAAGAAACTTTATTAAAGGCTACTTACCATAATACATAGTTATAATGGCTATGGCAAATTGAATTTCCAACATGTACTTGTGTGAAAGAAAGAACTATAAATCATTGTAAATTGTGAATTTCATTCACTGCAATATCATTATTAAAGTTCAAGAGTGAAATGGATTCAGATTTACGTAAGTACTTTACTAATGAAGCGCTAAATAACTACTTACATGTATTACATTTTTTGGAATTTGCAAAAAAAAATCACCCACGGAATTGGACTGATTTTTAAATTTGCAATGTAAAATATTCTTTAAGTATTATTATTTAGGCAAAAAATGCGGATAAATGTAGTTTCCACCAAGCGCAATAAAAATTCTCCATTAGTGCATTATTTGACATTTTAATTTTTAGCGCTCTTACCTTCGTTACATGTAATAGGTAAATTCATGCATCGCTTCAAATATTATTAATTTATAACAAAAACTTTACCGTTACCATAGGATAATTTCATTAAATCAAAAATGTTTGAATTTCAAACTAATTACCAATATAATTAGTGAAAATAAAAATACTTTAACTAACCAGCACTAATCATGACCGACCAGAACGGCGCATTTATAATAAAAAAAAATTACAATTTAACGAGGAAAATTCTGAACTAACCAGAACTAGATCATAGTTTGAAAGTTGTTGTTTGTTAGTTCTAGTTAGTTTTTATATAAAGAAGCTTTGCACAACCTTCAATAATAACAAATTATTACAAAAAGTCTGATGTATATCAAGCAGCATTCGAACATGTCAATGAATATTTATCTAACTCATGTCAAAAGGTATATCTTCTGTTAAAAGGGTAGCTTCAGCTTTGAAGCCCTAGTTTATATTTAATGTATGTACTATATTTCTCAAATTTAATTAAAAGACACAAAGCATCCACCATTTTTGTTGCTAAAATGTTTAAAAAATAATGAGAAGTTTTGAATGTATAATCAAAAAAATAACGAATCCCGTGGGTGGTTTCTTTACCAGCAACCAATAAAAAAGTTGAACAAACCTACCCTTGTGGGTAGGTAATTAATAACAATGATTGATATTTTATATGGGTTTAAAAAATCTACCCACCTGTTTCGGATATTTAAATTTTTTCTTTTCTAAAACAACTTAAGCAGCCCTTAGATCTGCGTTTAAACCTGTTGATACAACTTTTAAGTAGGTACCTACACACATTCCACACGGACCGTGAGATCTTTGCAGTCCCAGGCAGCTATTAAAAGCAAGCGCGCAAAATATGACTTTGGCCGTTAAAAAAATGTACTGACTCAATACTATAAAAGGAATCTAAAAATTTTGTTTTAAAAACTTTTAAACATTAGCTACAATTTGTATGCAGCATGTATGTATAAATTTTCAATAATAAACTTTTCTCGATTGCCTAAAATTACGCTACTAAAAATAACGCAATTTTGAGTTTCGTACCTATTTAAAAATTACTAAAAAATATCATTCAAGTGGGACGTTGTTTGACGCTATTGTGTCTACTTCAATCTAAAAAAAATTAACTTGATAGCATGAATATTATTAAAGATAAGGCAGTGGAGAAGTTAAAATACGTGTTTTGTGAAAAACCGATTTTTGGATTTTCGAAATAAACTCTCGACCACTAAAAAATGTCGTAAAGTGATTTCGTGTACACATGATTACCTTGTGTGATCCCACTAAGTCTGGGTTTTGGTTCTACATAGGTTTTTTTCTCATCGCTAAGCGACTTTTCTTCCAAATTTTACTCCACTAAGTATCTGCTGCGTGCAGGTATATATTTTCTTGTGTCCATTACATAGGTTTGCTTTTTCATAAAAAAACCCTGGTGGACACTGCCACCTCTAAAGCCTTAAACACGACCTTCCAACGTTTTTGATCAAATTTATTTTATAAAATACAAGCATCTTATTGTGTTAATGATACTTCTGAATAAATAAATAATTATTTACTGTTTTGATTTGTTTATTTTATAATTTAATATAGGAAGCAGCTAATGAAGTTATATCAGATGAAATAAATCGACTTATCTTTAGGCATATTTAAAATTGTAAATTTGCATAATAAGGGATATCGGACCATCCCTTATAGTGAGATATTTTATCCAGGATATTTTATTCAACTGTAAAGTTTGCCTGCAAATACCATCGCTCTAACAGGTCTGTTTGATGCTCAGAAGTAGTGTACTATTTGCATTTTACGTACCTAAGCGCTCTATTGAAGGTCATATTTAGGACTAATTAACGCAAAAGGTGTAAAATAGTGTAAACTATTTCTAAATAACAAACACTTAATAATAACTATTAATCTGCACTCGATGGGCGAAAATGACAATTTTTAATAAAAAATATTAATGCCAAACATAAAGCTTTCACAATTTATGTAAATATATGAACAGCAAGAAAAAAAATAAGTGAATTTGGTTATTTTAATCCCTTAACAATTTTTAAGATATTAAAATTTTGAAACTCATTTCCCTCAGTACGGTCCTGACTAAAATTCTTATATCAGCCAGCTTAAATCTGAAAAACAAATTTTACTAATAATGTAGGGATATTCGCATTTTACCCAACCTAAAAATGTTAGCTTGGACAAACTATACTGCTCATTTATAAAAATGCCAGATTAATCCGCAGCTTAAATATTTAAAAAATTGAAGAGTTACATTCTCGCTGTAGGCCTCGGGATAAAGTGATATTATTAATAATTACCTCATACGACTAGTCTCTTAAAATAATTAAATTAAGTATCTAGATTCCATTGGCTAAAAAATTATTGTGTTGTAATTTATTTATTTAATTTATTTGTAATAAAAAATAATAATAATATGACTACGGTACTGACAACCGATGAAAAAAATGCCATGATTGCCCCAGCGAACCCCATTTCGCCACCGCTTAAATACGGCCCTGAGTCCAGTAATCAATTATAATTAATTAATTTGAAGTAAGAATAAAACATTAATTTGGTTATTACTGAAATAATTAAATTATATGCAATTTATTATATTTTAATAATACCTCTAATTTTTTACTATAATTGAATCTTGGCTAGAATTAATTAGTCATAACTAATTATTGGACTTTTGTCACTGTAATACAAATTTTTTATACTTAAAACTATTTTTTACTTTTTAGGTTAGTTTGCCATAAAAACGTGGTTTTTAAGTTTTTTTTTAATTATAATTTATTTTTTTATTTTTTAGTATCAAAACAAAATCAAGAGTAATCTTAATCAAGAGCCTTGATTTTTAGTATATCTTATATCGGTCAATAAATCTTAATTTTCATCAATCCTCTGTATATTTTTAAAATTAGGTTTTGTTTTGATATTATGGTTCTTAATGGATTTTTTTTACAATTTTTTCAAAGTTATTTGTTTTATTATTTTTTTCCCAAAATCAAAAATTATTTCACACAAAACTTAGAAGCGGTCCATTGTAATACGTTTGACTTAATAATTATTAAGAAAAACTTCTTAAACTTTCTTAAACAAGATTAAGTATGTTTCTTATGTATTTAAATACGCTAAATCTTAATGCGAAATCCGTCTGGCTATACGTACTCCAAATTTACATACTTGATCAAGTAAAAAAAAATTAATAACTGTAATTTTTCGCAATATTTAGCAGTTTTTCGCAATTTACTCAAAATTTGCGGGCCAAACGGATTTCGTATTTAGATTCAGCGTATTTAAATATAGAAAATCGCTTGATCAGTCCAATAAAAAATCCTTTTCACTAACGCAATTTGTACCCATGCTGGCTTTTTCATTAGTAAAAATTTCAAGGATGTACAGCCAAGCAGACTTCGAATTTCGATTCAGCCATCCAATACAGAAACATACTTGAAAGAGTTCAATAAAAAAAAACGATTTTATTGAACTCAACTGAACTTTTTAACCATTTTTAGCAGTTTTTTGCAATTAACTCAAAATTTTAAGGGTGTATGGGTCAAACGGACTTAATTTAATTTAACCAGAATCGATACGTAAAGAAACATAAGCCAGGTATTCATAGCGAACGTATATGGCGCACAGTAACGAACGTATACGTTCGGTTGGTGGACGTGAATAATTTTATCTGAACGTATTTGGTTGCGGGAAAGGTTCGCTCGTTTGTGTTATCGGAAATTCGCCACAAGTCGTTTTAGGATGTGTAAGTATATGAATAAAATACGAATGAAAATTAATTGTCCAGACAATTGACGATAACACTACGCATGCGTTTGTTAAATGTATATCAAACCGCCATGTCAAAGACAAAATTCCACGCACATTTACGGCATATGTTTGTTGCCGTGCTGTAATAGCCGTTCGCCAAACGTTCGCTAAGTGAATACCCGGCTTAAGTACGACAAATTTATCTGTGGCTACAAAAGAATGCGAGCAAAAAATTTTTGTGGTATAACAATGTTAAATCAAATACATAAAATTTTAATTTAATAATCTACCAAGTAAACCCTAAAATTAAATTTACTCATTTACAATAAATAATAATAGTTACACATGTTTGTTGCATATAAACTATATATTTTTATTATAATTTCAGTAATAAAACTAAAACGTTCTTTTTAACCTATTTATTTTGAAATTTAAATGTAAAACAAAACATTTTTATTAAAGTACTTCTAACCGAAAAATAAGGCAACAACTGCTGTTGTCCATGCGGTGGCTTTTGATAGGTTGAGATGCGTCGGTGACGCCCAACAGAATAAATAACCGCTTGCTCATTGGTGCGCGATGTTTGATGCCAAGAAAAATTGAATTTTAGTAAATGATACCAGGGGCAAGTTATTACTACTTTACTATATGCTGTTTACTTTTCTTTATTTTGATTTTCTTTCTTTTGCTTCATTTCTAAGCTGCATGCTTCGTCACCGTAATGAATGAATATACACAGGGAGGTAAACTTTATAGTCAAATGCTAGAAAGGATTGCAATGTATACAGGGAGTAAGCGTGGGTGCTGTGAAAAAATTCACAAAGAAGATCTTGAACAGAGGAAAAAAGAAGAAACAAGCCCAGGATCAGTTACTGTAATCTCCTGGCAAAAAAAAGGGCCCGTCTTTCTGCGGTCAGAAAAAATCGAAGATTTCAATTTAGCTTTCTTAGAAGCCACAAAAAAGATTTTATTGGGGCTAAAATTTGGTTTCTTCCAAATTACTTTGCTTCGCAGCCTAACTTTTCCTTTTTGCTTTGCTTTTTTAGGGTTTATATCTTCAGCTAAATGGATTTATTGGCTGAAAATGTAAATCTAGCGGAAATATTAGCGGAAAGGCCTAATATATTGCACTGGCGATACAAATATTCATACTTACCAAAAAAATATAGGAAGGTCGATATATAATTACAATGACGAAACCTGGGTGAATGCCATTACCAGCAAAAATTGCTGGCAGAATTCAGATCTTTTAGTGTAATAAAAAGCAGTAGTTCTACTAGTAAGTAGGTATACATATTCTATAAGTCCGTTATTTATTCAAAGTTTGTTCTATTCCCACCGAGATAAAAGATTTTAGAAGGAATTGCCAATTTCGACTAGTTTTCAGTGTAATAAGAAAAATATTGTTTTCGACTTAGTTATCATAGTCCATGCTGGATCAAAAAACGGTTTCGTGAAAAATGCTCAGTTAGTTTTTAAAGCTGCAATACTCATTGACTACCATGGACAGATAAATAGGGAAAATTTCACCAAGTGGCTCACTGAAAAATTACTTCAATATTCCCGAAAACAGCGTAGTCGTCCTAGATAATGCCCTATCAATTTCTCTTGGGAAGATGAGTTCCCACTAAATCTTCTTTAAAAAAGGATATGGTTGCTTGGCTTTCTAAAGAAGGTAGTTTATAATTTCAGTTACCGTCCTTATTACTAGCCTTCTCCACAGAGTATATATCTTCGGCTGAATGCAACAACTGGTGCTTTCAAAATTTGGTGATTTTTGAGTTATACATTTCAAAGTCATTATTTTTATATAAAGTTAGAGCCCATCAGATCAAGAAATTAAGTTATTTTTACATCTGTTTTCTTAATTCGGTGCAATGTATCACCTAATATCTTTGTTGATTTTTAATAAGAAATTTTAAACCATTTTTAAAAAAGAATTTTCCCCTGAAAATTTTTAACCATTTTTTGAAAATTATTCGCAATTTACTTAAATTTTTGACGGGTTTTAAAACGGACCCCCCGATTTAATTCCAAGCCTCAAAATACATATATGCAATATGGATGGGTCTGGTCAAATGCAAAGACCACTTTATTTTTGTATGCCGGTGTAATTGAAACAATTTTTTTAAAATGAAAGTAGAAAATGCTGTAGCGACATCTATGGTATCATAATTGTCCCATTTATTTGCTTTCTAAATATGTTAGTGGTAAGATTTAAAAAAATATGTATCAATAAAGAACAATGACATTTACCATCGTTTTGTGAATGGTATACACTTAGCCTTAAACTAATCTAGATATTTATTTCTTTTTTATTCTGATGATCCTAGTCAGGACATTAGAACGAAGTTATAAAATTATTTTTGGAGCTTTAAGGCGCTTGTAAGCATTCATTATGTCATGCTAGTAAGCTAAGCAGAACTTCCACCTTTACGAGAAAATTAAACACATTAACTTTTTATTATTGCTATTTATTTTTGACTAACATGATGATAATATAGTATTATATATAACTATAATATAATAATAATAATATGAAGAACATATGTTTATATAATAACAACATACAATAAAAGACAGTAAAAAGAAAATTTTTTTTAAAAGAAAAGCTTCCGTTTTAGTTTGCCGATTTTGGTTTTGTTGCTACTTCCATTGATTTTTAATGTGCTTAAGGCTGAAAAATGAAAGAAAGGTATATTTATAAATTTCTACTGACGCTTAAACCGATCGTATATACTTTATGCAAGCAACATTTTTAGGTTGGAACCTGGTTGAGCTATTTAAAAAAACAAAAATAAACTAGAATCAGCTGTTTTGGCGTTTTATTCCCCGTAATTATTTATAGCTTTATAAAATAATAATATAATGCCTAGAAAATATTTAAATCAAACAAAAGCTGGCAGTTTATCCAAATATACAGCAAGAAAAAAAAACCATTAATTAGTAAATTTTAATCTTCCAATTTTTAATATTAAAAATTTTCTCCAGCGTCTTATTCTCAGTTAACCTTAATCCAGAAGAAAATTGCCATATTAACTAATGTGACTGCATCCCAAAAAGATACGCTCGACTTCTACAGTGACATGAAACATGCTTTATTTATAAATCGGGCTTTTTTAAAGTAGGCTTTTTCTAAAATTTTAAGCATTTAAAAAAAAAAGCAAAACATGTTTTCAATATCACGCATTTTTACGTCTGATATATAATTGGGTAAAATAAAAAAACTTTTTGCTAAAAGAACCCCATGACCGACTAGAACTTAGGGGTTTTGAATCTTTTCTAAATTATCCCTACATAGAAGTTATTAAAAAATTTTTATAATTTTGAAATGGTAAAAATTATATATTTTTTTAAAAGTGTAATTATATATTCCCGGTTTTTTTAATAGTTGTTAAAATTTGTTTATAATTTCCCTACAAAAAATTTAAAAATTCAAAAGACCTAAGTTCAATCGGTCAGGGTTTAAATTCTGGTTAACAAAGCGCTTTTTATTTTCCCCAATTATATCGGGCAAAAAAATGCGGGACTATTAAAGCCCCAAAAATTACTTTAAAAATGTAATTTTTGGTGATTCCTGCATAATAAAGCGTTTCATGTGTAAACACTGTCAAAAAAGCTCGTGGTCCGGGTATCCCCTAGATCCCAATACTATTTCCCTAAAGTTTTCTGCCTACCTCGACCCGGTATTTCCATTTCCTTTTTTTCATTTCCATTAATAAAAACGCCCGATGCAATTACAGGAATCCTTTAAATAATAATAGTAAACCGGATATAGTCCACCTGAAGGGATGTTCCAGTTTCCGTCACCATTTATTCCAACTCCATTGTTGCCGTTTCCGACGTTGCCAGTTCCGGCGATGTTAATATCTCCTGTGGAATTAAAGGGGACTTTTTAAAAGTCGGTTGAACAAAAAAAAGAAGTTTAAATTTAACAGTAATGGGGAACATTGCCCTCTTTGATTTAAAAATATTTTCGTAATAATTTTTAAACAAACTTTTTTTCACTAAAAACCAAACTCACCAAAGAGCGCTTAACAAAGTCAACGCTAAGGAAACCGCAATATTGCCATATAAAAACAGAAAACAAGAGAACTACAACAATCTAAAAATCTTCGGTGAGAGAAAAACCAAAAATGAAACAATTTTCTTGGGCCCCCAAAAAAAACCCGTAGAACCAACAAATAACGCAAAAATGTGCCTCCTAAGATGCAGGAGCATGATTGTTGGTAAAACCTGGGGGCTTACACCAAGAAAAAAGCTTTTGTTGTACGTCACAGTCATCAGGCTGATAGTCACCCACGGCACTGATGTTGTATGGTAGACAAAAGTGTAACAGATAACAACAATCATGGAACTAAACCTAGAGCAGAGACTGTCATGTCTGTCAGTAGCACACTTTCTAAAACAAATTTAACCCCTTGGTTTTCAAAACCAGGGCCATCAGCAGTGCGTATAGTATAAAAAACATCAGGTCGTGGACACACCATTCTGGAAAATATGGTCACACAAGGGCATCGGATTTCATCGATGGACAGGTTTTGGAAATCAGATCACATCAGAGCCGTCTATAACTTTGATAAACCATACAAAATCAGCTGTCATTCTGACATATTGACAAAGAGAACACCCCCAACATTTTTCAGATGTCTGGTTTGATACACCGATGGTTCAAAGATAGATGGTGGAGTGTATGCTGATGTATTTGGGATAGTTTAAGTATTTACATCTTGAACATTAATCTTTGAGTTATAAGTCCACATACAGAAATTTCTTCAATAAATATTTAAAAGTATGTATGGACACTTTTTCAACAGTGGGTAGTCAAAAATAAATTAAAATTTTAAACTGTAGTTGCATAATAATCTGCGTAGTTGATTGTTGAAGTATAAACCATAAGATGAAGCTTAAAAATCTAAAGGTAGGAAATTTTATTGTCAACCCTTTATGCACAACAAAGTTCTACCGTGGTATATGTAATATTGATATAACAGACTTTTTAAAATCCTAATTGTCACATTTCTGTACTTTACATTTTATCACATAACCCATTTCCTTGCTGTTTTTTTATTTCCAAAAAGTTAAAGTGTCAAAGTTTTTTAAAAAGATATTTTATATAAAAACGTCTAAAAATAAAAAAAAATCGTTGCCGCAAAATTTTAGATTTTGTTCTAACATTAAGGAAATTTATATATGAAGACCCGAAAGGGGGCCCGAAAAAAAAATGTAGGGGTCGCAAAGTTTAAGTTAATTTATTTCTCCAAAATTAATTGAATTAAAACACAAATAAAAATACCTACCACAACTTTAATTTTAAAGTAATAATCATACTCATTTATATTCCTAGGCGATATTGTAAAATTTAAGGATTTAGACGGAAATTGTTTTATTTTAAGTAATTTTTAAAAATCCAGGAGGGGGTCGAAGGGACTCCCCTGACTCCCCTTGCGTGCGGCCCTGCCCGAAAGAATGATTTTCATGCAGATTTAATTTTTTGAAAGCGCCCGTTTCCACCTGTCCGTTTTAAAACGTGAAAAAAACATCATTTGCATGCTTTTTATAACGTTTAGCTGTGAAATTTTTTATTAAAGGTATTTATACGTTTGACGCGGCATCGGCATTCGGAAGAGGAAAAGTACATAGTTCTAGCGCAGACATTAAAAATTTACTTATTCTGTACCTCTAAATAATGGCGCGGTGCTGAAAATACGTTTATTTTTGTCATTTTTCGTGATTTTTGACTAACTTCAGTGTTTTGAATGTTCGATCCGAACAGCTAGTTTGCATTTAAGAATTAAGTGGACACAGTATAAAAAAATAAAGCTGATAATTGACCCAAATAGTTCACTCTTTATATAAAAAAATCAGCTTTTGAAATTTTGGGATTTTCTGCAAAATTAAAATTTAATACTCACAGAATCTTTAGTTCTTACCTTCAACTTCTAGCATCTGTATAGTGCGTTTTGTTATTTTCATTTTTAGTGTGTATACAGGTGATTTTTAAAGCAAAATTGATTATTTTTAACTTTCACAAAAATTTATTCATAACTAAATATTATTTTTCAAAAGGTTCATAAAATACTACACATCACCTTACTATTTCTATTTAGGATAGTTTTATGTATATTTTTTGTTTAGTTAGACGATTTCATATGTAATGACTCGTGTAGGATTTCGTACAATAAATTTTTTGAGTTTTTGCCCCAGAAATTAAGGGTTGAAAATAAAATTGTATACAAACCTCAACGGAAACCTTCATTGCTGTCTCGAGATTTAGTTTATCTCGACACAACGCGTCTTGATAACCTATAACCTCTTGACCAGCAATGAAGCTTTTTCCGTCTTGGATTTATTTCTTACCTTTTGGGCAAGTTACTGGCTGCGTTTATGTTATTGTTTCCGTTGATTCCCCCTCCGTTATTACCTTTTTCCTTGGTTTGATTTCCATTGATATGTATGTCGGCTGGGGAATCTGAAAGTTTTTAAATTTTGGGGCTATCACTTTTGTATACCAAAAAAAAAAAAGAATACTGTTTTTAAATGCATTTGGATATCCCAAATAAAGGTTTATAGAATATTTACCTCCAGCATTATTTTCGGTATTTACGTTTTTTTTTATTGTCCGTTTTTTTCCAGCTCTTTGTTTCCGTTTCCGACGTTTCCATTTCCGGTAATATCAAGAGATCTTTGGATTTGGATAGTGATGGTTTCGGGGTTCACGTCGCTTGATCCCAAATTAATTCCTCTTCTTTGTCTGCTATTTACGGCACCTAAAATTGTTTATTTTGTAAGGTTTTTAAACTTTTTTTTTAAATTTGATTTTCTGAATGGAGAAAATTTTTTTAGGGTTTAAAACTTTAAAGCGTATTTCCTACAAGTAACATTTTCAAAGTCAGTGCCTCTTATAATTTCATAACTGCTGCACCGATCCTTTTAAAATTTTGAACACTATTTCTGTCCATAATTTACGAGGTAACGCCGAAAGGTTTTTTCAAATTTGTTAATATTTTTTATTTTACAGTAACAAATTAGCCAATTTTTATCGCAAAAGTCACGTTTTTCTTTTTAAAGTGTTCCCAAAAAGTAAAAAATTAATATTTCAAAAAACCCTTCCAGCGTACCTGGGGAAAGAAATTATCTAACGAAAAAACTTTGGTTTTTTAACTCCATTTTTTTTCCGAGATGCTTCCAAATAATTGCTGCTATTGCCGTAATTTTAAATATTTGTTCATAAAAATGTTACATAATTTTTTAATTTTTTAAATGGTATACTTTAAAATAGCACTAGTTTTAATAAATATATTTTAACTATGTCGTCCAAAAAAATTTTCAAAGTGTGGCTTTTTTCGCACGAATTAACTTTATCCCCCCTTGAGTATTCGGAACGTAAGAGAGTAATTAGGACTGTCTTTTGATAAAGAATTTAACTCTTTTGTCAAACATTTTTGTCTAGAGAAAGAACTATATCACTTTATCTTTTTTATTAAAAAAGAGGAGAAAAAAACCCTGAAACGAATAAAGTGGTATCGAAATCCATCCCAATCTTATAAATCTTACATTTAACAAATTAAAATTTTTTTAAAATGTATCAGCTTATTTAAGTAACATTAATATGAAATTTTCAAAAAAAATAAAAAGATATCTTTACCACCCTTTTAAACTCAGCTGTTGTTGATGTTACCTTCTAAATAATGCATTTGAAGATACCTAAATTAGAAAGGCCTTTTTTGATTGTATGTTTTTTGTTTTCCATATTGTGACCTGAGAAGAAAATAATATTCCAAAGCTCAAAAATAAAGTGTTTCACCCAATTAGCCCTCTCCTGGACCGAATACCCAAGAAATTTAGTACCTTTGTTGTTTAACTGGTCGACTAAGACTTCCTCTTATTATATATATATATATATATATATATATATATATATATATATATATATATAATATATATATATATATATATATATATATATATATATATATATATATATATATATATATATTAATATGGTAAAATATTAGCCATGATAATATGCATATTAACAACGCTCACTCAAAGTGCAAAATTTTTAATTTAAATGTTAAAAAAGTAATATAAAACCTAAATTCTACTAAAAAAATTCTTAGGAGGCCATGTTTTAGTATTTAGGCATATCTTTTAGTTGTGAACAACTTTTCTTTTTACTGAATTTTCTGAAATAAGGGTACTTTACTCTTGTACAATTTTTCTATTTTTTAACCTATCCTGTAAGCTGTTTGAGTTGCAACCATTTTAAGTGCACCTAATATGATTATCGTACATGCACCAACTTTCGGCAATATCAGAATTTTTAAATTTATTTTTAAATTAAAAAATCCTAAGCCCATGACCACTGTAAAAAAAAATAAATACATTTTATAAATAATGTTAAACCTCTCCCACGGCTTTCAAGCAGGATTTTACGCACCCGTCAGATGTCGTTTTCATCGCGCACAGTGCAAATAGAATTTATTTTTAAATTTTGCTTATATTAAAAAAAAAATATAAATTTTCTACTTACCCTCCTCTTGAACCAAAACGGGGACTGCACTAGCACAGGCTAATAGAGCCGCAGTGAATATAGTTAGAGAAGTTACCATTTTTGAGCAGTTAGCTTAACTCTTATTTTGATATTCAAAGAAAGTCACCAACTTTTGGTCTAATGCCAAACGGTGGGCTAATGGTCCTTTTAAGCAAAAATAATTTATTAATTTATTGCTGACGGTACTTACCACTCGTTTATTGGAGATCATATAATCTAATATAATTTTATTAAATTATTACAGAATTATTTTAGTTGTTGCATAATACGGCTGGAGATTATAAAGAAAATCCTATCTATTACACTATTAAGTTAAATTCAGGGGCGTGTCTTTGCAAACGCAGATGCATTTCTTATTGCAAATTTGGTATTGTAACCTCCTGGTTAAGCCATTTAGCAAATCCATGATTTTTCTTTTCTTTTTTTTATGTAAGTGTCAAAATAATGACTAATTAGTGCAACAAAAATACATCCTCCATTAAATCTAATAAAACCATTTAATTTAACAAATGTTTAAGTTCTTAAAAAACTCAAAATCCTTTTTTGAGGGGTATTATTTCTTTTCTATTATTATTATTTTTTTAAATTACCAATTTATTTTTGAAAAATTAAACAAACCTATTCTGCATGATGTTTGTGGGACTCATAAAAAGTGTCCCAAATTGGCCTACATGTATTGTTTTTTTTAATTGGGGTAATGCTGATTTTGACTTAGCAGTTATATTGCCCAAAAATTTAAGAACAAGTACCCAGCGGGAAATAAATATGTCTGTTTTTATTTGTGGCGCAATTCTCAAGTCTTCGGAATACTTTCGAGGGGAAAAATTTATCACGATTCCGACGTGGGAACCCGTGAAAAGGGTTTCCCCCAAAATTTTAAAAATAAGTTTTCTCAAATATCTGCCAAAATATGCAGATCAAGAATTTTGGTTCAAAAAAAAAATAAAGATCACCTTAAATCTACAAAATGGTCTACCATTTTTTCCCAACACCAATATTTTTGCAAAAATAGGCTTTGAAAAACCCAAAATTTTCCCATACTGGATAGATGTGGTAGTAGTAGTTTCTTACTAAAAAATGCAGATGGGCAAAACATTTTTTTATTAAAACGCAAGAAAGATGGTAAAGGAAATTTTCTGGGTTCATTGAACACTTGCAAGGGTCTAATTATAAAAAAAATGTTAATAACAAACCATTTTTTCAAAAAATATCAATACATCAATGATATACTCTTAAAATATTGTGAAAAAAAAATTTTAACTGCTTTTTTTAATATTCTAGAAAAATCAGAATGGACCCAAACTCATATGCAATCATAGGTACGGGTTTTCCCATTCCGAACTTTGAATGCTAAAAAATGTACATTATTGCCCGAGTAATGAAACAATTCGTCCGCCCGCTTATAAGTGAATCCGGCATTCTAGCGGTAGAGAGGCAGCTGAAATGAGAGGACTTTTGTGTCCCGTTATCTCAAAAACTATCGTTTTTTCGAAAAAAATTATAGAGATCATTTTGTGATTACAAGAGATTTCCCTTTTTTTCTAACAAAAATTCTCCAATTCGCATATTTTGGGAGATATTAAAAACTCATTTTGGCTTGACGGCCATTTTTAGCCCTTTTCCACCTTTCAATGTTGATAAACTTTTTTTCGCTTGAAAGCATCCCCGTATACCTAAAAATTACGCCACAAGGGAAAACTGTACAGATTTATTTACAGCTTTGTCTCTTCATTTACTGGTCTAATAGCCTAAAAGCCAGTGGCCGGCTGTCTGTATGTATTTGACCAGACCTGGATTTTCACACACTGAGTCTTCTATACCTACCATACATGGAATGGAGACTCACTAAGCCCAGCGTGACTGTCGCTTCTGGTAATCAGGTGGGACAGGTATCGAAATTTGACTGATTTAAAATGTTTTTAACCAAGTCTGGTTGGAAGTTTAAAAATATATTACTATTAAATTGGTTTTGTTTTCTTGACCGTTTGACAATTATACTATATTGTTTACTTTTTGGGTTTTTTCGGTCATTTTTGTGAAAAAATAGACAATGTCAAACTGACGTTTCGGTTTATTTTTTTAAACCACCATCAGAATATCAACTGTACTGTTAACAACAAAAGCACTAAATAGAGAATTTATTTTTATTACATTTTCGTTTCATGGTTGATATTGTATATTACTATTATTATCGAAAAATAACAATGGCAGACCATTTTCGCGTATCTAACATCGTGGCAGACAATTTTGAGGGTATTGAAAAATATGAAATTTTAAAAGTACATGTACAGTAATGACTAAGTCCTCCATTAATACAGTTTGACTACGTAGTTTTGCTGCATATAGGAAACTTTTTATTATTAGGTTTACAAAAGAAAGTTATTCTTTATTAAAAGTTCTGCATTTTATTTATTTACATTAAAACCCCTTTTTTAGAATTCTCGATAACGTTGAAAATGTAAGTTTGTACATTAATACATAACATTTAATAACTTTAAATTTGATACAAACAATGTTGAATATTTGAAAGTAATTTCTTCTTTTTTTCTTTAAAAATTTTTTCGATATTTCAAAAAAAATTTTTTTCCCTGAATTTTTTTTTATAAACCCCCTTTGGGATTTAAAATTTTCACATCGTTGTGTTTTTAATTTTAAAACCAAAATTTTTTTAAAAAAAAAACCTTTTTTAAACTTAATAAAAAAAATTTTTTCAAAACCCGGAACTTACGAAAACCTGTTTAATTGAAGAGGTCAAATTTTTATTTTTTTTTTTTGGTATTATTTTTTATTTTTAAAATTCCAAATGGAAAAAACGTAAATAATCTTTTTTGTGTTTTTTTTAAATATTTTTAAAAATATTTTGTTTTAAAAAAAAATTTTGAAAAAACCAAATCAAGCAACCCCAAAAAAAATAACAACCCGTTATAAAAAAGTGTTTTCTTTTTAGATAAAAAAATTAAAAATCCTTTCTATGCCAGGGAATGCCTGTTCCTACTATTGCCATCCAGATGTTTTGTAAATGTTCAGAATGCTCTGAAAATTGATTTTTCTCAGCGCGCCAGAAAAAAGTTTCATAAGCGAATCTCCTACTTGTATTTTTTTTTCTGAGTTTGATTAAATTATTTTGTCAAATTCAAAATTTCGCATTTGTTATTTTAAATTAGAGGTATTTGAAATATCTGCATAAGAAAATTTTCTAGAAAAAAATCAACTAGCTATAAGATAATTATGAGAATGAAACTTGATCAAATTCGCGAAAAAAATTAAATTCTCGTTTTGAAATTTAGATTTTTCTCTGGGGCGCGGCAAATAATTCAATTTTTTTGCAAATTCCAAAATCAAAATTTTCTTTATCAAAGTGATTTTCTTGAGGCTAATAGCGCCTTTGGTATATATTTGATGTGAGTGGTCCCGTGTTACACTTTTTAGACAAAAAAAATAATAAAAATCCTTCCTATGCCAGGGAATGCCTGTTCCTACTATTGCCATCCAGATGTTATGAAAATGTTCAAAAGGCTGTGAAAATTTATTTTTCTCAGCGCGCCAAAAAAATCTAAGTTTCAAAAAGCGAATCTGCTACTTGTCTTTTTTTTCTAAGTTTGATTAAATTTAGAATTTGACAATAAATTCTAAGTTTCGCATTTGTTATTTTAAATTAGAGGCATCTGAAATATCTGCATAAGAAAATTTTCGAGCAAAGAAAATTGAACTAACAATTAGATAATAATTATGACGATAAAACTTGATCAAATTCGCGACAAAAAAATCAATTATCGTTTTAAAAGTTAGATTTTTCTCTGGGGTGCTGCAAAAAAATTCAATTTTTTTGCAAATTCCAAAATCAAAATTTCCTTTGTCAAAGTGGCTAATAGCACATTTGGTATATATTTGATGTGGGTGGTCCCGTGTCACACTATTTAAATAAATATTTTTTTAAATCTTAAAGCCGCCACTTCGCAAGAGTATTTTTTGTTAAAAAAAATCCTTTAAGATTTGAGGCAATAGTAAACTAAGCAGAACTTCCACCTTTACGAGGCTTTACGACAAAATTAAACACATTAACTTTTAAATATGGTTATTTTTATTGATTAACATGATTATAATATAGTATTATATATAACTATAATAGTAATAATAATAATATGAATAAAAGTATATATTTATATAATATATAAAGTACCAAATACCATAAAAGACAGTTATAGGAAATATTTCTCTTCGAGGAAAGCTCCAGTTTCTGTTTTCGTCAATTTTGGTTTTGTTGTAACTTCCATTGGCTTTAAGGTGCTTAGGGCTGAAAAATAAAGAAAGTGTATTTATAGATCTTCCAAGACGCGTGTAGCCTAGTCAAGTAGTGTGTTTCCTGCGAAAAATAGTTAGAAGGCTTCGAAAAATATGAGCGACAGCTCATTCGACGCGGAATGCAAATCTGAGAAGGCATTTTAAGGAGTTTTTTGCCAATAAAAATTGCAATTGTTATAACAGAAAACAAAAATAATAAATAAAAAGCCATTTCATTTTTGATGATAACTCGAAAAACATAAGAGATAGAGCCAATTGCAAAAAAGATACTTGAAGAGGAGAAAATTTCCAAAAATAAAGTTCTTACTTTCGGAGTTCTATCTCCATTATTTATAATTTTAATTTAACGGTAAATGGCACCGCGCGATATTATTGGTTGCGCGCTTGGCGTCAAAACTTGTACGCCACACTAAATATTTTTTTTGGGTATTAAATATGTAATTGAAAGATTTTAAAAAAATTATGGTATATTAGAACACTTCAAAGAATTTATTTCCGTTGAAAATTTAACTTAAAGTTCATTTTTCAACAAGTTAGACAATTGTTAATTAACAAAATTGTTTCGAACTTTCGTCTTTATTATACATTAAAAAAAATGTTTAAATAATTGTCGTATAAATTTTTCGCGTCGTGGAGCCCTTCTTACATACAGACCTAACAAGATCACGCAATAAAATTTTTAAAAAATTTAATGCTTTGTTTATAATAATTTTATAACTTTGACAATATTACTCTGTATATCATTTTTTTTTTCAAAGTTATAAAATTATTATAAACAAAAAATTAAAATGCCTTAAACTTTTATGGCGTTATCTTATTAAGTATGTATATAAGAAGGGCCTTAGGAAGCGAAAAATTTATACGATAATTGACAATTGTCTAACTTGTTGAAAAACTTACTTTGAGTTAAACTTTTAACGGGAATAAAATCTTTAAAGTGTTCTGAATAACCATAATTTTTAAAAAAATTTCAATTAATATTTCATATCCTAAAAAAATTATTTAGTGTGACGTACTCGGTTTTTAACGCCGAACGCGCAACCAAAATGTCGCGCGGAGGCCCATTTTCAGCGTTAAATTAAAATTATAAATAATGGAGATACAACTTCGGGAGTTGGGACTTTTTTGTCGGAAATTTCTTCCTCTTCAAGAATCTTTTTTGCAAGTTCCACTATCTTTCATGGTTTTTGAGTTATTATCAAAAATCAAAGTGACTTTTTTTTTGTTTTTTGCTAATAACCATTGCAATTTTTATTGACAGAAAAAATCCTCAAAACACCTTTCTCAGATTTGCATTTCGCGTCGAATGACCTATCGCTCATATTTTTCGAAGCCTTTTAACTATTTTTGCAGGAAAATTCTTTTCCAGAACCTAGTATGTAAGAAAAACTAAAAGTTCTTGTTCACCTTTTTTTTTTTGTTGAGTGCGATTTTTCTATAGGTTATTTGTTCACCACAGAAAGACCGAAAAAAATAAACAAAAACAACAAAACAAACATTCGTTCTTGTTCACTTTCTTTGTTTGTGTTTTTTGTTTATTGTTCGCTTTTTCTGTCTACATAGCGCAACCAAATGTTTGTTTACTCTTGTTCGACTAGTTGGAATAGTTATGGATGACCATAAAAACAAAAATTCTCTTTGATGAACCGACGTCCACTGGAACATGCGCGAACAAGACCAAACAAACGTTTGTTCGCCGTTTTAACTGTCTACACTGAAGAAAAACGTTTGTTCGCTGATGTTTGTTCTTGTTTGTTTTTTTGGTGTGTACATACCTCGAACATGTATGAACAAGAACAAACAAACGTTTGTTTTACGTTTTTACTGTCTATACTAAAGAAAAACGTTTGTTCGCTGATGTTTGTTCTTGTATGTTTTTTCGGTCTGTACATACCTTAACAGTTACTTACCAAATAAGATAAATTAAACACAGTAAGTTCAGTATTAATTCAAGCTCTATAATCTGGTACATTTCGATTGAGAAAAACACCTAGTAAATAACCATGGGTTCTGACTTTTTAAACCAATATAATATAATACATTCTTTGTTGTTGTAAATATGTTTACTGACTTTTTGAACTAATGAAACAATTTTTTGTTAAGGTGTTTTTCTAAATCGATAATAATATATATCTACTGTAGTACCTGAAAACTTATCGATTGTCACCTACTCACCGTTATTTTCTTTTAATGATTACAACTCCGTGATTTCCATTTCCGTTGGTTCCATTGTTATTATTAATATCAATTCCGTCGTATGTATTTACTGGAATTTCTGTAAAATATATAGATCGACCTGAAGGGATGTTTAGGTTTCCGTCACCATCAGGTTTGTTCTCACAGAAAATCCATAACAAGTTTGTGACAGTTTTCAAACCAACGTGAATGCGCATGTTCATTTCTGATCGGTTTCAAACCAGTTGTGTGAACAGTTGACAGATAAAAAAATTATCAGCGGTTAACTTCAGATTCGTTTTTGACATGATCGAAGAAAAAGTGAAGAAGGAAGAAGATAACCTAAAATTTTGTTTTGGTTCGAAATGGATAACCATATAAATTCTTTTTCGTTAAATTGAGCAACAATCACTTCGGCCTGATTCTTTCCTCTACAAGATTTTCAAGATCAGAGTCCGAATTCGTTTCTGTATCAAAAAAGTCCGAATTATCCGAAAAATAAAATTACTCATTTTTTATGTCTTGTCTTTTTAATACCAATAAATATAGATAGGCACAGCAAACCAGAAAAAACAACGAAGAAACACTACTGCAAAAAATAAGGTTAAGGCGCAGCTGATTTTTTATCTGTCAAAAATATTCCTACTGAGTACTGCGCATGCTTCCGACAATTTACTTGTAATGAATCCGCAAACTCTCCTGACAGTTTGAAAACTATCAGCAAAACGTGTGAGAACACCACCCAAGTATTTTTAAACAATCCAGAAACTTTTGTGTGAACGCGGACAGTTGATTGCGCAGAATCCTGACAGTTTCTGACTGTTCCTGACTTCTGTGAGAACAAACCTATTAATTCCGACTCCACTGTTGCCGTTTCCGATGTTGTCGTTCACGAATATAATATCTACTGAGAATTGATATTGCTTTTTTAAAATTTCTTGAGATAATAAAATTGTTCCAGCACAGTTTTTGCTAAAACTATACGACTTTTAGATATTTCGATTTAAACAATTGTTTGGTTTGAAAGGGCCTTATTTCCAGAAAATTTTGCTAAGTTTATCTGTTCCCCACTTTTGAGAACTAAACCTACTTAACTATCCACTTATTAAAGAAATTTTTAATGTTTAATCCCCAATAAATAAAAATATTTAAATTGATAAATTTACTTTTTAAAAAGGTTGCAAAAATAAAATTGTTCCAAAGTTAGCAAGTATGTTTGTTCAATAATTCCTTTTATTTTAAGTATTTTGATTTACAATTTTTAATTGATCGTTTTAATTTAAAAAATTTTAAAACTAAACATTAACTAATATATTGAAAATTATTTAAAAAATAATTAATTAATAATTAAAAATTTTTAAATAAATAATTAAATTAGTTGATTAGAAAATTTTTAGAAAAAAATAAAATATGTTTTTTTAATAAAAGGGCCAATTTTCCATAAAAATCAAAAACTGTCACGCAAATTCGAATTATATTTTTATTCCCCCGGGCCCCCGTCCCGAATTCCTGTCACAACTCGTCACATTTGTGAGACTCTCTTCCCCCTAGTGTGATCTCACACATTTTGAAATTTTACATCTAAAAATAATCAAAACATATATAAATAATGAGCATATAGAAACAGGGCCGTATCTAGGCGGTGGCGTGATAGGCGCCCGCCAAGGGCGCAGCTACCTGGGGGGTGCAAAATCGGCTATGAATTTTTTTCATCACTTGTCAGTACTGTAGTCATATTACTATTATTTTTTATTGACAAAATTAATCAAATAAATAAATAACAACAGAACTCTTTAAATTTTTTAATATTTAAACTGCGGCTTAATTGGTATTTTATAAATTGGGGGAATAACTGGTTCTTTTTTTGTTGCATTTTATTTAATTTATTAAAGTATAAATGTAATGTTTGGGTCTGCTATGTACAGTATTTTTGTAACTACAATTTTATTGTTAGGATTAAGAAAATTTCTTCTAAGTTTAATTATCCACAAATAAGGATAAATAGTTAATTTACATTTCACTTCTTTCAGTCAGATATAAACAGTTGTTTAATGGGAATCATGTCTTTTTCAAATATTAGGCTAATATTTTTATATAAAGAAAATATAGAATTTGATACAAATTCCACCACAAAATTGGTATTTTAAAGAAAAGAAATTCTCGGTTCAAAAATCTTTGTACTTTATTTTGTAAAATTTCGGAAGAATAACCCCCGGAATCCCCGTTTTCGTCAGGGGTTATTCCATACTTCCCAAATCCCCCGGTATGTGGGGGAGGGGAGCAAATGTTACGCCCCGCAAAGGGTGCGGCCATACCTAGATACGGTCCTGTATAAAAAGAGTTAGTACATTTCGTACGGTTTTCGGGGACAAGAAAATAACATTTTTTTAAAATTATGTTACAGACCAGAAGAAGCTTGGAAATCTAGAGGGCAATGCTAAACAATTTTACCTATTGGTTTATTTCATCATTGTTATTAAATTAGAAAAAAAGTTGGTCAATTTAAACTAACCATCAGGATTTTCCTCACTTGATACGTATGCGCTTGGGTCAGATCCGTTTCCCGTGATAATAACACCTACAGAGGTACCTAAAATTTAAACAAAACACACTTTCTGGTCTAAAACTAAAGAATTATTTAAACAAAAATCACAAATAAAAAAAAAAAAAAAGCAAATTAATTAACTTATTCTTTGTATATCAACGATTCATTTAATAACATCTAGAATTAAAAAAATAAAAAGCAATTTATTTGTAAATGCTTCTTAAAAAAAAATAAAAAAAATTTTTAAAAATGGAAATCCCGATCCTTTTCTAAAACCAAATACAAAAATTGCAATAAGATTTATGTTGTAGAATACTACATTCAGTATTAAGTATTTATGTTTAAGAGAGAATAGAAACTTAAAATTATTTGGCTAAAAAAACAGAAATAGGCCTTCAGACCTTCCCTACGATTCATCAAAGATTTTTTTTTTAATTAATTAATTCCTCTAAAACCATACAAAAATTGCAAGAAGATTCATGTTGTAAAAAGGTTAATTCAGTACATTTTACATAAAATATTTTTGGCGTGATAAAAGATGATTTAAATGTATTACCTGGTTATTAAAAGGTGGATATATTTTTGAAATTTTATCTAATTCTAAGAAACTAAATTTAAAAAATTATCCAAGTTTTGTACTTACCATCAGGTTTTTGGTAAGCAAATATAACATTATTGTCGTTGTTAATCACAACGGGGCCTGCATTAGCAATGTCTAATAGAGCCGCAGTGAATATGGTGACAAAAGCTAACATTTTTGAGAGATAAGCTCAATTTCTACTTTAATATTCAAAGCAAGTAACTTTGTAAACCAACTTTTTGATCTGATACTAAACGAAGAGCCAAATGGTCCTTTTAAGCAAAAATAATTTATTGCTGACGGTACTTACCACTCGTTTATTGGAGACCATATAACATAATATAATTTTATTAAATTATTACAGAATTATTTTGGTTGTTGCATAATACGGCTGGAAATCGTAAAGAAAATCCCATTTATTACACTATTAAGTTAAATTCAGGGGCGTGTCTTTGCAAAAGCAGATGCATTTCTTATTGCAAATATTGTATGATTTTCTCTTCTTTTTTTTTGATAAGTGTCAAAATAATAGCTAATTAGTGCAACAAAAACAAATCATTCATAAACTGTAATAAAACGATTTAATTAACACATATGTAGGTAATTAAAAACTCAAAAATCCATTTTTTGAGGAGTATTATTTGCTTTTTGCTATTATTGTTTGATTTTTTCTCCAAATAACCAAATTTATTTTTGAAAAACATAATAAACACTATTCCTGCACATATTATTTGTAAGGGCTCATATACATTTGGCCTACGTTTAGTATACAAGACAGAGAGATGTTTAAATCCGGAGAGTTTTTAAGAATTTAGGCATAGTTGGGCACCGTTAATCAAATACTAACTTAGTTAATCGCTAATCCGTTACTAAAAAAGTTATCTTCGTTAAACGTTAAAGTGCTAACGATTTAACGCAAGTTTACATTAATCGTTAATCCGTTTACACGTGATAAAAATGCTTTTTTATATCATTGCGGTAAAAATTTACTTATAAGAACTGTTGGTTTGGGTCCTGGAAGTTACCAGGTTAAAAAAAAAAAGAACGTGTATAATAATAATTAGAGTGTGTATAATTTAGTCATCTGGTATATGTGGAATATTGCCATGAAGTTGTTAAAGTTCTCGTCTGAAAGCGAAGCTTGTCTCGGCGTTGGCCGTGGAAACTGTGGAAAAAAACGTTTAACTGCAGCACTTCACAGTACTGCAGTATTATAGTTAATAATCAGATATATGAATATCTCTTCCTCGAGAAATGCCGCATTGTTGAACGAGTCTTTTGATTTTATGTCTAGCGACATTTTGACTAGATTTTGAGCTTTACTCTTTTGACTCTTAGGTATTTCTTTAGACACGGCGTCGGGGCGCGGTGCTTGGTAAATAGTAGGTATTGGATTAACGATTAAACGGACGGAAAAATTTAACGGAAGTTAATGAGCCCGTTAACATTTTTTTTTTGTTAAAGATCAAATTTTAAGGGGAATAACGCTTGAGGTCGATGGTGTGTTATACGTTGACCGAAAGCGTTATTATCCTTAATACCCGTGGTGCCTTTAACGTTTAATGTCCGACTAAATATTTTTTATATGAGAAAAATTTGAATGAATTTTGAATGTATTAGTTTAAACCAAAACAAGTACAAGCATTTACCGGAAAAAATTGTCGAAAAATTATTTGTCAATAAGACAGCACAAAAAAATAATTTTATTTAGGCATAAAAAAGTCCGAAGTAGGGAAAAAAAACCCCTCTCCTCCAAGATATTTTAGTAATATGCAAAGCTGAGCATGCGCTTGGCCAAAAAAACTAGGCGGATTTACGAGAAAGAATATTTCCATTTTGAGGTTGGGGTGAGGAAAATCGGGACCGTGTGGACGAAACCCGTTTTGATGGCTTATTTTCAAGATTTGCGAGTCATATTCCAAAATTCCCCCTTTTGGGCATATTTCCAATGTTACGTGAATTAATAGTTCATAAGAAGATAAGAAGTTGATTTTTTGAACAGTTTCCCAAAGCAACTTGGGAGAAATTATTAGCCAAAAAAATCGAAGGTTCTGACTCGAACAAGTTATAACTTTTTTGAAAGAAGCCCCGACTGAAAAATTTTTGGCAGATAAATTTTTATTAGTGATAGGTGTATTGGGGGTAGAAGAGATGAGCTTGTGCAAAATGAAGTTTTCCGATGTGGGGATATGGGACAGCAATATTTATTGACATTCCAAAAGTAAAAATGGGCAAGCAAGGGTTTTTGGTTATTGATGACAGTGAAATTTCGCAACATAGTTAATTGGGACTATGTGTCTTTTTGACTTAAAAAAACACCTATTGATAGGTTTTTTTTTGCTATCGTGATGAACGATATACTGTGCAGCCTATAGGTAAAAATACATTTGGAAATATACCTTTTTTACTTTTAAATTGCTAATATTTGGGTTTACCTGATGCTAAGGGTACACAGGTCATTGTTTAAGACGTACAGCGGCAAAAATTCATTCTGATGCGGGGGGTAGTTCCGAGAGCTTAATGAGGTTAGGGGGCTGGAAAAGTTCTTCGGTAGCACGAGAGTACGTGGATGCTACTGAAAAACTCCCAAAATTTGGGTAAACTTCCTTGCAGTTGGGAAAAGTATTACTTTAAGTAACACAGCAACTGCGGTGGGGTATGGAAATGTGGAATTTTCCGGTCAGTTTGAAAATTGTACGTTTTACTTAAAAAAAAATTTTTATTTGATAAGTATATTGTGTAGTATGTTTGTATTTTCGTAATAAATGCCTTAATGAAGATAATTTAATGTTTATTTATTGGTAATTTGAAGGCCCTAGAGCGTTATTTTTTTAAAAACCCCTAGGGTAATATTTCGTATTTAACTAAATTTGACATAATATTATTATTTGTCTAATAAAAACCAGTCGGACAAATTAAATAACTTAAAAGTTCATCCGTTAGTGGAAATTTTAACTTTTTAATTAACGATAACGGATTAATGAGTTAATGCCCAGCTATGGATTTAGGGAATGCGATTTTATTTTTCAGCAATAGCCTAAGACAGTGGCCGCTACCTGTATGTATTTGATCAGACCTGGGTTTTTACATAGTGGGTCGTCTATACCTACCATACAAAAAAATGGGGAAAAAGCCCCT
>JAHBCN010002818.1:84595-114412 GCA_019359885.1 Listronotus oregonensis | reverse complement strand
GCTTCAAATTAAAACTCAAAAAAAGGGAAAAATACCTAAAATGCCAAAACAAAAAAAGTCAATATTCTTCAAAGTTTCGAGGTAATTAAATATCAAAGTTCCCTTTTTTTTTATTTTCTTGTTTTATTCGAAATTTCTTATGAAAATTAAATTAATTCTGTTTTTAAAAAAAATGAAATACTATTGGAATTATTGAAGTCAATGAAGCTTTTTAAAAAAAAACAATAGATGAGATAACCCTTTAAAAAAAATGTTAACTGGCGCGGGTAGGGGATAAGGGGGATGTCAAAAAATGTAAAAATGGAGTAAATATCAATTAAACAATAATTCAAAAATTTTTTAAATGTTGCTTTAAAATATTTTGCGCCCTAAGAGCTTTTAATTTAAAAAAAGTTCTCACAGCTTGTCACAACTGTCAACAGTAATGTTTAGGCGCCATTCCACTGGGAACACACAGTTCTGTATTTCAAACGGAAATATATGCTTTACTGCACTGTGCAAAAGAAAATAACAGGAGGCTTATAAAAACAAGCGGATCTGCATAATAACAGACAGTCAAGCATCATTGGGGCACTAGTATACCCCAGGTAACGTCCAAGCTGACATAGGAATGCCAAAAGGAACTGGAAGTCCTGGGAGAACGCAACAGAGTAACTCTCTTTTTGGTACCAGGACACTCGGAAATAGAAGGCAACGAAAAAGATCATGAGCTTGCAAGACAGGTTTCATCCACACCATATTTTGGACCAGAGCCTGCCCTTGGAGTGACCAAAACCACAGCCGAGGGCAAACCAGGGAATGGATCCGAAACAAACACGAGGAATACTGGGGAAACCTCAGTAGAATTAGACATGGAAAAAGCTTTATCAGGGGCCCATCCAAAAGAACAAAGGAAGAACTACTCAGACAAAGTAGGAAAAGGGCATGATAACCTAAGAGACACCTCACAAGATAGGCTCATACAATGGGACCTAAGTTGCAGAATATGCGATGGGGGGAAAGAAACAGCCTACCATATCCTGTGCGAATGTGAAGCATTGAATCACAAAAGACAGGCATTATTTGGGCAACCGGAAATGAGCCCACAGGAATATATGAAACAACCAGTCTGGGGTTATACAGACTTGTAGAAGGAACAAGACTAATGGGAGGATTGGTATAAAAGAAAATGGGAGACTAGGCACAAAAAGCCCAAGAGGCTGCGCTGCCTCCGGTAGTGAATGAAGACGCTCCTGAGAAGAAGAAGAAGAATGTTTAGGCGATTTTGAAACTTTAATGTTCATTAAAAAAGTCTTCAATAAAAGTCGCTCTGGTTTAGGCCTAAAATATCCACTAACTCTAAGTTAAAACATGCTCCTTATGATGACCTTACCAAACAATGATGTTGAGAATTAAACTTATTATTACTGAAATTGACTAGTTATATATGTTAATTGACCAAGAATAATTTAAATTTTCAAAAATAGAATCTTAATTATGCAGTATATAATATGTCCTAGACAATTTTTTTTTTTATTTTAATTTTAAAGAAAATAGAAGCAAAATTAATGTATTTAAAAATAATTATGTTAAAAAATTATCCTTTACAAGAGTCTTATTATTAATTTGTGAAGTAAATAGGTATCTACCTAACAATATCCTTTTTAAATCCCATATCCAAAAGTCGGTCAGCTTCGTCTAGCACCAGGCAGCGAACATGTTTTGCATTAAATGCAGTTGTATGTAGAATATGATCCAAAGCCTACCAGGTGTTCCAATCAAAATATGAACACCTTTCTTAAGTCTAACTTTTTCCGTTTTGCTTTTCTCCTCCACACAACTGCCCCACTACTATCCACTGAAAAGTCTAAAAACATAATGATTATTAAAATAACATTTTTTAGCACAGGTACACTACAGAATAAAATTATTCTAAATGGTACACTAAACAACACTTGTAAAACTAACTTGAAATAACAATAACAAACTATCAAAGAAGATTGTATAAAACAAAATTTATTCATAATTAGGAGGAAGAGAGATAAGGAGTATCATCTGTTATGGCTGTTTGGCTCAAAAAGTGGCCAAGAATAGCATTAAATAAAGAGGCACTGGTGTAGCGGGGGTATAGTCTGAACCAATAAGAACCAATAACCTTGTGCTATAAGCCTTGAGCTATGTGTAAATACTTACATTTAATTTTCCAAAAAACTCATGAGTTTGAAGAGCAAGCTCTCTTGTTGGTACTACAATAATCGCCTGAATTCCATCAGTTCTCTGGAGCTTGGGAGTAATATTAACAAGAGAATTTAATACTGGAACCGCATACGCCAATGTTTTTCCTGATCCTGTTTGTGACCTTATCTGAAACAACATTTAACAGTACCTTTTTCTGTTTTGTCACAATTTTATTTTTTATTATGTTTTAAAGTTTAATTTTTCTATTTATTTTTCTTACCAGAACGTTCTGTCCAGTCAACACAACTGGTATTGATTTTCTTGAACATTTGTCAAAATATTAAAATTATTCTTTTCTAAATTAGAGAGAATATGTTTATGAATATCTAGATCACCAACTTTTTCCCAGCACTAAAAACTTTTTCTACCACTGATTTGCCTTTAATTTCGGTATTGATATAAACATTTTTATATTTTTCAGAAAATAGGGAATGATGGCTTATTGCTGGTTTTTGTTTACTAGTTGTATCTTCTGTGAGTAAGCTTTGACTATTATTGTTTTTGGTAGCTAATTTATCTTTATTTCCTTTCGTTTAATTAACTGTTGTGAAGGCTCTGAGTTTTTACCAACATTATGAAGTTGTCCAGTAGTTTCTTTGTTTGATTCTAAGTTGTCAAACTGCTTTTTATTGACTGTTTAACTGATATATTACTGTTTCGATTATTTGCTTTTTCTAAAACCTTTTTGGATATTTTCTTTCTAGCAAAGACTTTACCACTTTCAAAATTATTATTATCACTATTCCATTTAAATTCAAAAGAAGTCATTTTAATAAGAAATAGACTACGATTTGTTGCTTCTATTTAATATTTTGTTTTAGCACAAATTTAGACACAAATTAAAATAAATTATATTTTTTCATTACGCACACTTTATTTACATTCATCCTCATGAAAAACTGAGGTTAGGGATAAGTTGCTTTCTCTTTGTATGTAAAACAAGCATCAACTGCTTGACAGGGTTGTGTAGTAAGCTTCAAGGATATACCTTCTAAAGACAGCCTTGGAGCGATAAGTCTACAACCAACAGACAGAAAGGTTGTGGACTTATCGCGCCGAGGCTGCCTTTAGTAAGTATATGCTTAAAGTTGACTTGACAATTGGGGGCTGTTATACCCCCGGTGGCTTTTCTCAGGCATTCGCCAGCTCGCCTTCACCCCTCCAAAGCTTAGCAAGAGGCGGAGCAACCCTTCCGCATTGGTTACACTCCCGTTAAATCGGGTTAAGAGAGGGGCTAGACATATTTCTTAGGAACTCCGATGTCGTCCGGCTCGAAACCGTATCGAAGCTCCTGACTATTTTAATTAAGGAATCTATTCAAATGCACATTCAATTGTCGAGAAATGCAACAAAAGAATCCAGATATAACCGGTTTCTTTCAGTTCCTTCTTTTGTCCTCACGAGCCTGTGCTCTATACCGCCATGTGGTCAACGTCACCACGTGTGATTCTAAAAAGAAGGATTATAGGAATCACTCCAGACTTCAAAACTACACTTTCACGACACTCTGAATAGCAGGGTGAGTTTTTCCTTGATCCCCAATGGGAAATACAGCAGATACGGTTCCTACTACCGCCTTCCCGGAAAAAACTATCTAGTTTTTTTATCGACCGCACCTCACTAGTCGGAGGTCAAACAGAAACTGATGCTTAAAGTTTGTTTGTATGATTTTCTATGTCTTAGAGCCTTCGAAAGTGTACCTACTGGAGGCAGTCTTGCCACTTGGCCGGGCTAACAAACGTACGAGAGGGAAAGAATACAGGAGTCGGCGGGCCGCTGACCACTGCCAGCACGCGGAGCGAGATAGAAAGGTTATAACCGTTTTCTTTCTCATACATTTTTGGAGCTTCGTGCTTCGTCAGGCAACTGCCCAGCCCCAACCAGCCCAGGTAGGGTTGACCCGAATGTAATAAAAAGAAGAATGAACTGAGGTGTTCGATGTTCGAGTTGTCAAAGATGACGTGTATTTAAAAATTAAAAATATTGTAATTTGCGTTTTTGAAATTTAAAATTCTAAAAATTTTTCCATAGATTTTCAAAATGGCTTTAATGACAATGATTGCTCGTGTAGCGGATGGCCTTCCACTGGCAGCTACTATGCAAGAAGATGAACAGGTATGTTTGGGCCAAGTGTTTGGGCCCCTTAAGGACTTTAAGGTCTCATATATTATTTATTAACCAAACTCCTAAACCCGTTTTAACCACATACAATTTATCTTATTTTGTAGACAGGAAGAAATATATTGGACTATCAAAATCAAGCCAAAATGCTGTTTCGAAAATTGGGCCCACAATCTCCTCCTAGATGTTCAATAGAAACAGGACCCTATTTATTTCAGTAAGTTGATTTCTTGGTAATTTTCTTTTCAGGTGACTAAATTAAAAGTTGTATTTATCTAGGGAAATATTTAAGTTGCATTTAAAAGTCGAGCTATTTATTGTGGATTAATCTATAGTTTATAGGGTTGTATATTCAAAATCAGAAATCTCTTTTAAAACGTAATTTTTATTGTTTTCTTAGCTATCTAATTGAATATGAAGTATGTTATTTAGTATTATGCGAAAAGAATTTTTCAAAGAGATTAGCCTATTCCTACTTGGAAGATATCGCTCAGGAGTTTCATTCTCAGTATGGTAGAAGAGTAAATACAGTAACCAGACCCTATACGTTTATTGAATTCGACACATACATTCAAAAAGCAAAGAAACAATTTAGTGACTCAAGATCAAGAAGAAATTTAAATGTTATTAATAATCAGTTACAAGATGTCCAAAGAATTATGGTTCAAAATATTGATGATGTGCTACAAAGAGGCACTGTTTTATCAGGTAATTTATTTTATATTTTTTTAAAGCTCTTGTTAATAAAAGTTTTTACCTACTTTTATCAAAAAAACTTTTTATTTAGGTAGGTACTTGTATGATATTTTACCAAAACCAATGAAATCAATAAGATCATTTAGGCTCTATAAAAAAATTAAACTTGGTTAATTGGTAATTTAAAATATTTTGTGTTATAGATCACAATACATTTTTATTTGCTCATTACCTAGCTACATTTAAAAAAAAATCCTTCTATTAAATAATAACTGTGAGATTTATATTAAAGAAAGAAGTTATTGAGTTTAATTAGTATTAGACTTTCCTAAAAAATAGAAAAAAATATGAAAAAAAAAAAGCTTACTAATTATATTTAATACATATTTTGTTGACTAAAGTCTGATTTTTTTTATATATATTATGTTATGCACATACAAATTTTCTCGCATCTAGGTGCATTGATACAAAATTTAAAATCAGATTTCATATTACTGTTGTTGGAACAGTATTTTATAATTGTAAATTTGTTGGAATAAATAAATTAATAAATGTCCATCATTACAATTGGTGTAATTCTGTAATTATTGTAAATTTTATGTATATCAACACTTTAACTGTCTTGTGTACAATATATGGTACAAAGGCAATTTTAATTCTCCACCTTGTGTTGGACACAGGTTTTATAAGCATCTAGATCTAGGCCCTATGTACATATTTTTAACAAAAAAGACAATTCTTGTATAATAAAAGTTACATAAAATAACCACAAATCGAGTAATTTAGAAAATAAATGTGTTGGCCCACATGACCCGGTACAATTTGTTCTCTAAGGTGGCGTGGCAGTTAAAGTGTTAATGGGTATTTATACCCATAAACACTTGGTCATTCTGGTAACACATATGACACAAAATGTTTTCTTATGTGTTAATTATTATAAACTAGCTGTCCCATCAGACGTTTATTATTCCTAAAACATGGTGTTAATAATTCTAATGCTTTATGGTACACAACATGCTATCTACCTATCTGTCTGTCTGCCTATCTATCTATCTATCCACTATTTCTAATTTACGCACAAGTTCCTTAATTGTTTTTTTATTAAGAACCTTCTCCTGACAATAACAAACACAACAAAAAAAAATTTACAAAACCCTTCTAGCTATTTACGCGTAATGGCGTGACCAAGGGAAATAGGGATTCATTTTTATACTTATGACGAATGCACCAGATTATTAGCATACATAGTGCCATCTTTCCATAAAGTTTAAAAATGTATCTCTGGAATATATATAGGAAACTATCATTTAGCAAATAATTTGTTTACACAATCTGTTGAAGATTTAAATTTTTGCCTCTTTCTCATATAGCAGTGTTTTTCAATCTGTGGGTCGGGACCCTTAGAGGGGTCGCCAGCAAAAGGAAAAGGCAAGATTCTATACTAGAATACAAAACATAGTTTCAGTGAGAAAAATGGGCTTGTTTATTTTTCAACAATTTGTCAAATCGTGGTGCTATTTTTGAAATGTTAATTATTAAATCATTTTCTAATTAAAGTCTATTTCTCTTTTTGGTTTTAATGTCCACCATTCATAAGAAAGTCAGTTCACAGAGGTAAGAAGTGGCGAATGGCACTAAAAATTTTAGAGCTTTCATGGCCAGCTCTGGATATTCTTGTTTTCTTTTCATCCAAAACATGTCAATACTTTGCGAATAAAATTCCATCTTAAGCATGCCGCAGCAGCTGAATCTATAAGATTTTCTTTAATATTTGTTGTAAGATCAGGCAGTTCTAATGATTTATCCAAGAAAGGATTTAGAATTCATCTACGTCCATTGTCAGCTTCAAAGTGCAAGTCTGGAAAGTATGTTAGTAGTTCTCCCTGCAAATTATGCAAGCTTTGTATCACACAAATGTGAGCCCTTCCACAAGCAATTGGTATGTTGCATTATCTTCAACAATCTTCTGAACACATGGAACAGACTTAAATATATTATTTTGCAGAGAGGTTTACCACAAATGAAGTTTTGCATGAAATGCTTTGACTTTATCTTTAGCTGTTAAAATATTTTTTTCTTTACCTTGGAGCAGAGTTGGAAAAAACACGGGTTTTTTTATATAAAACCCACCCACTGGGGTTTTTAGGTTTTATAAGTGGGTTTTATTGTTTTTTTTTGTATCTAATAATTTAAAAAACATAAAAAAAATATTGTTCATAAGAAAAATTGAAGTATTTATACCACCTTCTTCTTTACAATTAAAACTTATTTTCGCGATCGTTTTATCAACTATAAAATAGGTGAAATACAGACATTAACAGGGGAGCCCCTGAACTTTATATAAAATTATGTTTTGTTTCATCCTCCCTAAATCAAAGCAGTTTTAGTTTGACTAGCGCTTTATGTATGCGGATGCGATATTCTTTTAATCTTTTGGGATTAGAAAAAGCTTTGCAACTCGTAAAAGTTTATCAAACCTTCAATCCGATTCAAACGACTGGTAATAATATATACGTTTATTAATGTAGTTTTTTTTATTTTCTTGTTTTCTTATCTTTTGTAATTTTGTGTTAATTTGTTAGATAAAATGTATGCTATTCTACTGTTATTATCGAGGACTTTTCTATACTTATTTTCTTATGTGTTGTATACTGTTTAGTTTAAATTTTTACAAAATACAAGAATATAAAATATATACAAAAAGTTTTATTAAAAAAACTATTCAAAAAATCATCCAAAAAAGAACTTTAAAAAATGCCATTAAAAAACACTTTTAAAAAAGCCCTGTGTGTTTTTTAAGGAGGTTCTTGTTTAAATTATTAAGGTGGCGAAAAAGATTTGCCAGAAATGCTAATTTCAAGAGCCAAACTGGGTCAGAAAAATCATTAGCATATGCAGATTTAGCATCTTGTAAGAACATTAACAATTTAGCTTTTAGTTCTAGAATTCTTGCCAATACCTTTCCTTTAAATAGCCACCTGACCTCTGTGTAATAAAGGAAATTGTGATGAAGCGAACCCATATCTCTACAAACAATTCTAAACCGCCTGGTTTGCAAGGCTTTAAATTTTTATTACCTCAAGCACGTCATTTAAATCAGAAGGTAAAGCCTTGGCTGCTAGAGCTCTGTACTCATCGGCGACCTCGAGAGTTGAGACAAAAGAACATTCTGTAGAGCTCGGGGGACGACGCGAGGCGCTGCCTCTCGCCCGCGACGACAATGCAGGATGGCAACGCCGCAAAGTAAGGCCCGCGCAAGCTGGCGTACAAGTTGTAGCTGCACGCAGCCTTACCAACTTACCTTGTACTTTCTTTTAAAGCTCCCGCGGCTTCTTGCAATGTTGTAGGCTTAATAATCAATATAGGTAACAAAATAGAAAAATAAAGACCAACTTTTTGTCTGTCTATTGCCTAAGGGGATCACTAGAATTTTTCAACCTGTAAAGGGATCGCGTATTCAAAAAATTGAAAAACACTGTCATAGAGGATGTACAGTGAAAATACTGCCCCACTTGCACTTCTTAAATTTTTTAATTTTCCGCAGAAATTTCTTAATTTTTTCTTTAATAAGAACCTTCTTTTGACAATAACAAACACGATATTAATAATAAAGAATTATCTAATTTGGTGCAGTCGATCTGAAGTTATGCGCGTACATACATTTCAATGATTCATTTTTATTTATACGAGTATAGATAGATAGATAGATAAATAGATAAATATAGATTTTAAAAAATATTATGTTATATGTATCTTGAACACCACCATACTCAAATTATCTAAAAATAAATTATTTTTATTGTTATTTTATATTTAAGTTGACAAAATTTATGTTCAGTTTGAAATTAAATTAATTAGCTTAGAATTAGGAAATATTTTAAAGTTCATTATCCAATGATTTGTTCCTAATTTGTATTCATACCTTGTTTTAGAACTGGATACAAAAACACAAAATCTGTCAATGTTAACTCAGAAATATAAAAAGGATGCCACCTACCTGAATACCAAATCAATGTATGTTAAAGCAGCTATTGGCGGCATAATAGTATTAGTCATTTTCCTCTATTTCTGGGTATTGTAAATACACTATGTAAATTATTTTATATTTATAAGATCTAAAAGTTTAAATAAGTGTTTTATAGTAAAAAAAATATATAAAAGCACAATTGTTCGGTTTAGGGTTGCCCATGACAGATATTTCCAATAGAGGCATAACAGCTAATACATATTTGTATTTATGTAATGATTGCACTCTTAGGAAAAATAATACAGTTTCTTAAGTAACTGTAAGTGTTCAAGAAAAACTGTTTTTTATTCACAAATTATTTGTCCTTTTTATGTAACATATATTTTATATCTAGAAAATCGCTTTTCCTACAGTTTTGGCAGGAAAATTTTCTACCTACCTAAAAGAAAAACTTGCTAAAAATATATTCAAAGCTTGCAGTTATACCTCTGCCTTGGAAATTTTTGTTATAACACATATTTTAAGTTGTAAAATAGTGTTAATTTCTTATTATTTATTGTACTCTATGGCTAAAGCTAGGCGTTTTAAGAATAAAAAATAGCAATTTCTGAATGGTTCCTGCAGCAAGAAAATAGTTTTGCACGCCCTAAAATTAAAAATCAAGGCAGGAAAATAAAAAAAAATCTTTTTTTAAACTGATAACCAGTTATGGCTTTTGGACCAAAAGATCAATTTATCACTATAACCTAATAGTTATTTATATTGGTTTTAATAGGGAAGTTTAAAGGTTTATGGAATCCCAATATTATGACCTATTTGATGAAAAAATGTCCGGCCCACTATAAAAATAACTGTCATGAAGGTTCCCTTGCAGTAACAAAATTCCACGTAGTGTGTAGCCTAGCTACACACTGATAAATGAGTGTGTAGGTAGGCAACACATTATACTTTGGACACAGCCGGAGTCCCGTTTTCGTATACGACGGTGCAGCGCGTATGAAACCATACCCGCACTGTGCCGTCGTCGTCTCATCAACCCTTCCAAGCAAATTACATGTTTTTATTTTGTGGTTGCAGAAGTTATGAACGATCTCTCTTTCACAATCAATCCTATTATTAATTTTGCTGATGATAGTACCCTGCACTCTAATATTTAATTTTTTAAGCCAGCCTATAAGCCTGATTTAAACGAAAAGCGCAGGTCAATGCAATATATATCTTATCTCTTTCACAAGACCTTAGATTGCTTTTTCGAGCCAGGATATATTTCTCTCCGTCTAATCTCTATATTCTGTATGTATTCCAAATCAGACCATTTTTAGAATATTGTTCTCATGTTTGGGGAATAGCGTTTCCTACATCTCTTATCATCCTATTGATTCCTTTTAAAAAAGAGCTGTTTGTCTTATTAATGATTCCACGCTTACAGAAAAGCTTCCATCTCTTACCCAATGACGGGCTGTGGCTGTAGCGGATATGTTGCATTTTGTAGGTACTTTACGGCTTCTGCTCGAGAGTTGGCAAGTATAATTTCTCTGACAGCTCCAACAGAGCAACACGTAGTGCCACTTTTAGGCATCCTTTTACAGTCCAACTTGAGAGGCCCTGAACCCACTTTCTTCGTTCCGTCTTCCTCAGAGTATCCAGACTGGAACTGCTACCTGCAAAAGTTTTCTCTTCTCCAAATTTCCAAATATTTAGGTCTTATATAAATAAATTCCCTCCTACCACACTTAAGACACCCACGGTACGTTAGTATTGAAGCCTCAGCATTGGTGGACTGTCCTAAGATTAAAAAAAAAATGCTTTTGTAAAAAATTCTATATTTCTTGTTAAACTTGTTTATGTTACCGATGAGGTGACACTATTTTACTTTAAAAATTATAAAATATAGTATGACCTAAAACACAAACAACCAGTCCAAATTATGGTAAGTTTTACTTGCCGATTTCGATGATTTTTTGCATACGGAGGCGCTGATTACAAATCTAAGTGAGTTTTTCGATAAAGTTTTATTTTCCAGATATCGATCTTAAATATGATATTAAATTAAACTCATTTACACTACCTTGCCCTTCTTTTATCACAAAATTGGTGATAAGTACACGAAACCAGCATGCAATGTTTAAAATGTATTTAAAAAATCGTGTTTTTATTTATTATACTAAGATTTTTGGTAAAAATACAAACCTCCCAAAAATATCGACCATTTAAATAAAAGGTTGTGAAGCGGCGCCATCTATTCTTTCCTTCTTAAATCTGATGATATGAAATCCAATATTACACAATAATATTAAATATTTATAATAGTTTCATTTAATAACCAACAATGTTGTGCAAAAAATATTTAAAAAAACAGTAAAATTATAGTTAGTTTGAATTTGACATTTGATGATGTCAACATTATACATGGTAACAAAAATTTTGAAAGTCCGACCTGACCTACTATTCACTGGCAAACTCCGGGGCCTTTTCCCTATCCGCTGAACTGCACGCGTGGGCAATTTTGTTTACAGCATTGGCCTTCATAAACCTTCAAACTTCCTTGGGTTTTAATGAAATTAATAGCACTTTTTCGCAACTCCAAACCCAATTAAGACCTGACTAATTATGAAAAATGTTTAATTGAATAAATATTATAGGTAAAATTTAAAAGTTGTGAGTGAAAGTGGTTTTACAAACAAAAAATAAATACGTTTTTCATACTTGCTGTTGCTAAAACCAATATTTTGTAGCCCTGTGATATGGGAGTTTTTGGTTGATGTTATGTAATAATTTTTTATAATAAATGGTTTTACTTATTTTTTTAAAACATATAATACCAATCAACTTACTTACTGTAATGATCATTTTTATCAGCAACTTTTTGATTAAAAAATATTTTGTTTTGATCTGGTTTTAGTAAGTGAGTTTACTGGTTAAATATTTTTTGCCTAAACTCCAAAAGAAAAACTTTTACTTTATCTAAAACATAGTTATACTGGTGGAAATTATGATTCAGTATTGTATGTTCATTCAAGAAAAATACTACACTACTATGGTGTATTATTCATAGTCTAGTCGAGAAGTGTGTTTCCTGCGAAAAATAGTTAGAAGGCTTCTAAAAATGAGCGATGGATCCGACGCGGAATGCAAATCTGAGAAAAGCGTTTTGAGGAATTTTTGACTGCCATTAAAAATTGCAATTGTTATTAACAAAAAACGAGAAAAAAAAAGCATTTCGATTTTTGATGATAACCATAAGAGATACAGGAAATTGCAAAAAAGATCCTTGAAGAAGAGAAAAATTCCGAACTTCTATCTCCATTATTTATAATATTAATTTAACGCTGAAAATGGGCCTCCGCGCGACATTTTTTGTTGCTCGCTCGGCGTCAAAACCGAGTATGTCAAACTAAATAAGTTTTTCAGGGTATTAAAGATTAATTGATATTTTTTTAAATTATGGTGTATTTAGAACACTTCAGAAAATTAATTCCCGTTAAAAATTTAACTCAAAGTTAATTTTTCAACAAGTTAGACAATTGTTAATTAACAAAATTGTTTTGAGCTTTCGTCTTCATTGTACATAAAAAAATGTTTAAATAATTGTCGTATGAATTTTTCGCGTCATGGAGCCTTTCTTATATACATACCTAACAAGATCAGGCCATAAAAGTTTAAAAAAATTTTAATGCTTTGTTTATAATATAAATTTTTTTAACTTTGACAATATGACTATTTTTAATTTTTTGTTTTTTAGTTATAAAATTATTATAAACAAAGGATTAAAATTTATACAATTATTTAAGCTTTTTTTTAATGTACAATGTGGACGAAAGTTCGAAACAATTTTGTTAATTGACAATTGTCTAACTTGTTGCAAAACTAACTTTAAGTTAAATTTTTAACCGAAATATATTGTTTGAAGTGTTCTGAATACACCATAATTTTTTAAAATTTGTCAATTAATATTTGATGGCTATAGATGACCCAAATATTTTTAAGTTAAAAAAATAAATATTTATGAGCTTATGCAAATTATCCTTCATACACGTTTTGATTAGTTTTGGTTATTTATTAACAAGGAGATGGGTGGTTCATCTAAAGTCAGAGATGGGAGAGTTGCTCTTACCAGAGGGTTTAATTCTTGACCAGATTTTATTTGTCGACTATATCCCACCAAAACCATATATGTAAAGCAAGGACCAAGTTCCTATCCAAAAATTTTGGCCTCTTAAAGTACTGAGATCTAAAATTAGACCTAGTTCTGTCCAAAGTCTTAATACCCTCTTTTTTGACTGGGCAAGTTTTTTACTACTTCTTTTTTATCAATACAGAGAGTTTTTTTTTCATTAATACAATCAGTAAAAAAATGGCCAAGTCCAAAAGGAGTGGAATAAAATTGTGGACAGTATTATTTTAAGAAGATAAAATTTTTGAATAGGAACTTTGTGCTTATTTTTTTCAAGTGTTTTAAAATTGCTCATTTTAATGTTCCTTAAATCGCGCATGGTTTGGAGTCTAATAGGTAAATGTGGCAATTTTCTTTATTTAGTGAATAAAATCCTGCCTAAATGTTAAATTATAAGACAAGTATGACCTCAGAAAGTCAGGTTCAAAATTTTCAAATACCCCAGTTTCAGTTTTTTTTTTCTTTACTTGTGTCTTACATACCAAATTTAAAGTATTTGCAAAATTCTAAAATACCTTCTAAAAATAGGATATTACGGCCCTTTTTCAGGCCTTTCTGAGTAAAAATTTGCAGTTTTCAGAATTTTTCCTTCACTTTGTTCTAAAACCTACTATACTTACGTATAGTCCAGTAACTGAAGACCTGAAAGTACGCAAAGCTGTAAATAAATCTGTACAGTTTTCATTTCTGGCGCAATTCTTAGGTCTTCGCGGATGCTTTCGAGCGAGAAAAAGTTTATCACGATTCCGACGTGGGAACCCGCTGAAAATGGCCCCCCAAAGTCCCAAAAATGAGTTTCCCGCGAATATCTGCCTAAATATGCCAATTAGAGAATTTTTGTTCATACAAAAAATGATCACCTCGAAATCTACAAAAATGGACCTTACCATTTTTTTCGCAAAAACTGCCGTCGAAAAATCCATAACATTCCACACTGGACAAATTTTCCAGAACTCCGAAAACGGGTAAAAAATGCAGATGGGCAAAACAATTTTTTATCAAAACGCAAGAAATATGGTGAAGGAAATTTTCTTGATCATTAAACGCTAAGGTCTCATTATAAAAAGGAAATGTTAATAACAAACCACTTTTTAATATCAATAAATTAATGAGATACTTTTAAAATATTGTGAAAAGAAAACTTTGACCGCTTTTTTTAAATACTCTAGAAAAATCGGAATCGACCCAAACTCATATGCAATGATAGGTACGGGTTTTCCCATTCCGATGAACTTTGAATGATTAAAAAATGTGCATTATTGCCCGAGTAATGGAACAATTCGTCCGCCCGCTTATAAGTGAATCCATGAAGATAGCGGCATTCTAGCGGTAGAGCGGCAGCTAAAATGAGGGGACTTTTGGCTTCCGTTATCTCGAAAACTATCGATTTTTCGAAAAAAATTATAAGGACCATTTTTGTACATTTCAAGACGATCTTCATTTTTGGTCTAAACAAAAATTCTCCAATTCGCATATTTTGGCAGATATTAGCGGAAAACCCATTTTTCGGGCCTTGAGGGGCAATTTATAGCCCTTTCCCACCTGTTAATGTTGATAAACTTTTTTTTCGAAAGCATCCCCGAAGACCTAAGAATTGCGCCACAAGGAAAAAATGTACAGATTTATTTACAGCTTTGTCCCTTTATTTCAGGGTTCATAAATATCATGATATTTATTGAAAATATCAAAATATCCGATATTAACATATATGTCGGATATATATCTAAAAGTATATTATATATATATATATATATATATATATATATATATATATATATATATATATATATATATATATATATATATATATATATATATATATATATATATATATATATATATATATATATATATATATATATATATATCAATGTTTATATTATCGGACTTTTAAATAATAACACTTCTGCTTTAAAATAATAGTAATAAAACATAAAAACAGAAATATTACAACGTTTGAAAGTTTATTTTATAAAAATAAATCATAAGATCATGCAAATCATTTAGATCGACAATATTATTTCCCAGTTTCCATTGGCCGAAGTAATCGTTCTCGTTGATTTTAATGTTCATAATAAGTATTGGCTAGGATCCACAAAAACTGATACACAAGGCAGGGCAGCAGAAAATTTCGCAATCAGCAACTCGCTCACCAATCTAATTATGGAACCCCCTATTTCCTAGGGTTCCCACCCATAATTTAACCCCCTAGATCTCTTTCTTACTTCCACCCCGAACTCTATCAAGCATCAGTAACTGCTCCCCTTGGCCTCCCGACCATGGTTTGGTCACCGTATCTTACCCACTCATTTTGAGGCAACTGAAAGCATGCCGCCACGAACCTCTGACACTACAATTCGGCCGACTGGGTGGTCTGAGAGATTTCTTTTCCAGTTTCCCTTGGGGTTCCTGCTTTTCTACTTTCGATCCTTCCAAATATGTAAACAAATTACCGAAACCATTCAACTAGGCATTGAGACCTATATTCCCCACACAAAAAGAACTCCATAACTCCAAATCACAAACCGTGTTTTCTAAATCCGTGAAAAGCCAGACTTTTAAAAATTCCCCCAAAAAATTTCTTCAAAACCCCAGTCCCCAAAATCGACAGGCTAGCATCGGCCAGAAATCAGTATAATCAGACTATATCAGAAGCAAAAGACCTTTTTAAAAATGATAAAAAATAAAGTTCTATCTTGCTCAAATGGCAGTAAAGCTTTCTGGTCCTTTGCCAAAAATATTAGTCAGAACTTTTAAAAATTTTTTCCACCCCTAATCTCTGAAGATGGAAATTTTCTCTACCTCCAAAGGAAAAGCCAACTATTTGCCAAACAATTTGCTGCCCAAATTTACCTTTTTAAACCTCCTATTAATTTCCCCTTCCAACAGTTGTCCCCTTTTCCCTAAAATTCCGATATAATTTTTAAAGTCAAACAGATCAACGTATTCTTTCTTCTCTTAATACAAAAATCGTTTGGGCTGGGGGATACCAGCAATCATTTAAAAAAAAAGTCCCCCTTGACCCCCCGCCTTTTCGAATTTTACGACACGGGATTTTCCCCGGGGATTGGAAAGCTCACGGGCAACCTGCCCCCAAAAAAGGATCAAAAAATCCCCTTCCAACTATAACCTATATCTTTTTTCAGTTGTTTGCAAAGTAATGGAAAAATTCTTAATTCCCAAATCTTAAAATATCAAAAAAAAATAAGATCTTACAATAGACAATATGGATTCCGTCCGTAGATCCAAAGCGATCTTTTTCCTTTTCTCACACAAGGAACAAGTCCCTTGATTTCTTGGTGAGCCCCAATCGTTGCTTTGACATATCCAAAGTTTGATCAGGTCTGGCATGATGGGCTTTTAACAATCTTGGCTTTCCGTTTCCTTTCAAACGACGTATATCAGTTAGTGCGAGGCTTCCTCCAGTTTAAAATTAATCGGGGTCCCCCCGGGGTCATCGGGACCCACGCTGTTTCTTCTAAATTAACGATCTTCTTCTTCCACAATCAATCTCATTCATAGTTTTGCTGACGATAGACCCTCCACTCTAGTATTAAACTTAAGCCACCTAATCCTTTATTTGAAAACAACGATCAATCAATCAATCTTTTCACAAGACCTCAAACTTTCTTGGATTGGGGCGCCAAAAATCTTGTTCAGTTTAATGCCTCGAAAACCCCAGTTGTGTCGCGAAAAAAACTGCAAATGCTCATCTCTTCATATGAGCTTAAGTTCTGCAGAACAAAAGTCGTTTAATCTTGTCGGCGTTACTTTTGAGAATAACCTCAACTGGCACAAACACATTTTATCCATAGCTTCGGCAGCTTCAAAAAGATTGATTTCCTTCCGAGCCAGAAAATATTTTCTTCTTCCAATCTGTACACTCTGTATGTATCCCAAATCAGACCCTTTTAGAATATTGTTCTCATGTCTGGGGAATGGCGTCTCCTACCACACTTAGCATTCTGACTCCATTAAAAAAAGAGCCGTTCATCTTATTAATGACCCAACGCTCACAGAAAGGCTTCCTCTTCTTGCCCCCGTCGACTGTAGGGGATCTGTCGCTCTTCTATAGGTATTTTCACGGCTTCTGCTCAGAGGATTGGCCAGTATAATTCCTTCTCTGGCAGCTCCCAACAGAGCAACACGTAGTGCAACTTTTATGCATACTTTTACAGTTCAGTTAGAGAGGCCCCGAATTTCCCGCTTTCTTCGTTCCTTCATCCCTAGAGTGTCAAGACTATGGAACCTGCTGCCCGCAGAAGTTTTTTCTTCTCCTCCCAATCTCCAAAAATTTAAGTCCCGTGTAAACAAACTCCCTCTCACCACACTGAAGACACACGGTACGTTAGTCCTTAGGGGTCAGCCTTCGTGGACTGTCCCAAGATAAAGAAAAAAAAAACAAACTCAAAACAACAAATTATAAAAATAAAGGTACTTTCTTAAGGAACTAAAACGATAATTCGTATGAATATATTATGTGAAAGAACTAAAAATATCAAAACTTAAAAAAAAACACATATTTTTTTCTAAGAGTACCCAGATTACATTAAATAATCGTATGTAGCAAGTGTGCAAGTGGCACATCATCTTCTTCAGAATCTGAGGCTAATAAAATGGTGGAAGAAGAAATACTGAGGACCGCATCAGATCCTCCTGTTGTCTCTGTTTCCCAGACGAAGTCCAAATTGACACATTTGGTTGCACTATTTTGATTAAAGTGCCTAAACAAAAATGTAAGCTTGGCAGCTTTTTCATTTCCTAGCTTATTGCTAAGTTTGCTGTGAACAAGACCAAATGTCGAGAAAATATGTTCAAGGCCTGCAGATGCCGAAACTGCTATCAAATGCTTACTGCACATATCTAGGAAAGCAGTTTTTAATTCAGACCAATTGAAGTACTTTTCTGGCTCAACTAAACTAATAGACTTCCACCACGTCATTGGAGGAGTCGTTTTAAAGCTCTGTCCAAACATATAAGAAGGAATAGGCTTCGACTCGGTGCTTAAAGCCATTGCTATAGGAATAAATTCAGGGTTGATCTTTTGTAGGTTGTTGTAGTTGTGCAGGAGTCAAAGCTATTTCCTTTCGCTTTTTAAACTGTTTTAAAACATTTGCAGGCTGTTTCTAAAGATCCTCGCCTAACTTCCTCCATATTTCAAGAGCCACTCCTATTGTAGAACCGTCTCGTTGCATTCTATCCAAAGCAACTGCAATAGGTTTCATTCTTCGCAAGAAATCTTTTGCAAAATTAATAATTTTTCATCTTTGATATATATCAAAATTTTCGATATTTACTGAGGTGAAAATATCATGATATATATCGTGATATATATCATTATATATCAGCTGATATATATCTGCAAACCCTGCTTTATTTACTGGACTAGTACGAAATTTCAAGATTTCAAGTTTACACTCCCTCAAGAACTTCGTCATAATTTTGATGTGTCAATGAGTCAGTCATTCAGTAGTAAAATCAGCGATTTTCAAAATCGAATATCTCAGAAACCTCTTGACATAACTTTCTTAATTTTCTCATAGGTATTTAAAATACTTATATGAATTTACATACCACATTTTATATGTGGAAGGAGACCGAAGTTATTATAGGGGGTAAAATAAATTGAAACATTTTGAGTAATATACACATTCTTTGGTTCTGAAAATATTTTAATATTTGGTCTAATATAAGGGACTCTATGGAGATGATAGATAAATTTGACGTGCTCTTTTGATTCATGGTTGCTTAAATTATTTTTTATAGGTTTACACTTTAAAAAAGATCGTTTAGCGTGACACGGACAAAGTGAGACAGGATTAAATCTGCTTTTATTCCAAGTTTTTACAGGGCACTATTTGCGGTTTTTCAGAAGTAACTTTCAATAATCTGACAATAAACTTCCAATATTTTCATTTTCATGGAAATATTTCCATGTACAACATTAAGTATATTACAAAATAAAATATTTTCCTTTTATAGTTAGGGTGCCCGTCGGCAAAAATTTTCTTCATAGATAACATCTTCAAACTTCTTGTATCGCTTATTCAGACCGAGTCTGACACCGTTTTCCTCTGCGACTTTTTTTTTGGTTTTGGTGCGTTTTCCCTCTAATGTTTCCAAAACATGACGTTTTTACGACATGTTTAAATTTTATAGATACTGTTTTTTTGTTTTTTTTTTAATAGTTTAATAATTTTCGTAACACGCGAAAATAAATTTCTCTGACATGAAGTATGGGCCAATCAAAATGTCTGACGCTTTAAACATGGCGGAAAAACGACTATGAGAAATTTTATAGATAACCAGCTGATTTTTTCAGTATCGTTTGTTTGAAAATAGTAAAGACAGCTTCTCATACTGCCTGACGATGAAAATGGTCCGATTTTCCAGTCTGACCCGTCAAAGTTGACGGTTCTACGAAATAAAAAAAATTATACATAACCATCAGACATTAAAATATTTTATGTGGAAAGGTATTTTTTATTGAGTAATAAACGTCTCTGACAAATATATTGGATCGTAACCGGAGCTGACGAAGAAATGTAATTTTCCTACGAAGAGTTCTATATCAAACTTTTGTCATTTATTCAATAAACTAATAATTATTCAACTTTTTTACAATATAATAAATATAAAGGTCAGTATTAAAGGAATTTATGAATAATTGTTATAGATTTAAATAAATTAATTCAAATTTTATTTATAAAAATATTAAATATCAAAAATAAAAAATTCCTAATTATTTATCATTTTCATTTTCACTTTCCATATCGCTGAAATCTTCATCACTCTCAATTTCAACTTTACTCCCAGAGTCTGAATTTTCATTAGAATCTGAAAATATAATAACGCTTAATTAATAAAATTTTTTTTTGGCAAATTAGACTTGATTTTTTCAAACATAATTAAGCTTAAAAGAAACTAAAAATTGATCAACCGTTCTTTGAAAAGATTGATAATCGTAATAAGCTCAAATTATTGAATTTTCCCACAAATTTTCTAAAAATTGGCCTTATCAAAAAGAAAAACAAAAGAAAATGACTTTTATTAGTTATTAATTTTTCTTTAAATTTAACAATTTTTTGACCCTGCATTAAACGGTTTAATTTATGTATTTCAAAATATAAAATTTGTAGGTTAAAAATTTTTGTTTTGATAGTTACAAAATTTTATAAATGTAGCTGTACTTTTTGACGAGGAAGCTTTTTGCCAATTCATTAGCAACGGTTGTTAAAGTTGAATATTAAATATTTATCTATTTTTTTTATGGAATGAAGTAGAATCGAAATAAAATGTAAAAAATTGAGAAAATTATCACATTGAAAAAAATGTTTGTTTTCAATCTAAGGTTTTACATACTTTATTTGACAAAAATTGACCAACAATTTATAAAAATAGTAATTTTTATTTCAACGATTACTAATATAGTAAGTAATAAACATAAGTAGTACCGTACCTGCAGTATTTAGGCTGATTGAATCAAAAAAAGGACTTTGTGGCCCTTTGTAAAGCATTTCTCAACGTATCTAACGCTTTATAGTTATAAAAGGGCTATTCTCGCAACTTATCCCGAATCATTTTTAAAGTTGGTACTTTATGTTGATAATAAAATCCATACACAACTTGATGAATAAAATCGTTATCTGTCGAATCAAGTTTATTAAGTTTTTGTCCAACTCTTTTCCATTTAATAGAATGGTCCACTACATCTCCGGCACTAATAATCCTATACATAGATGCACAACTAACTTTGGTTAGTTTACAAATTATTTTAACAATTTTTTTTGTGAAGAATTGCTACTTTCACTCTTAAGACAACAATAAATATTTAAAATAACTCGTTGAGTTTGAACGTGTAGGTCTTTGTTTAAAATTTCCGCTTCAGTCGACTCTAAGTTAGCATAATAATCCTTAGTTCCGCTGTCACTAGTATCGAAAGGTCGCAAAATGCCATATGTTTTCAAATTACTAACCAAAAATCTAATTCAATAAAATATTTTATAAAATATATTCACTAGAAATAATACCCAGATGTTACCACACTGCTAGGTAAAAATTAAATATATTTTAAAATAAATCTGCTATCCCCTCTAGAAAATAAAATATCTCACCAATCAGAATATGCCAGTGACCATTCACAAATACTTTTTGGATTTAAATTTCCTGAACTTGATATTTTAATACTTTATAAATTAAATATGAATGATTTATCATTAATTTTCGACATTACAAAATTTATTTTTTAATGATTAAAACACATAATTGTGGAATTATAAGGATAGATTTCAAGGTTCGAACAATTTTACATCTCGCGTCAGACTGAAAAATGGGAAAGATACTTTTGTCAGACAATTTAAAAATTGAACTTTATTCACATTTGTTAAGCTGTGGTGAAAAATTTAGCTGGTTATTACTAAAAATAACTATAACATGTTCTACGAATGCAATACCCTAACACAGCTAGAAAACTTAATTCAAAAATCAGTTATCTAGTATTTTCACGTAAAATGCCCCATTTTCAATGTCAGAGAATTTGTGCATTGTACTTTTCATTAAACTTAAAAACCAAAAATCACTGAAAAAAATTGTTATGTATATTTTTTTTTTATTTCATAGAACCGTCAACTTTGACGGGTCAGACTGGAAAATCGGCCCATTTTCATCGTCAGGCAGTATAAGAAGCTGTCTTTATTATTTTCAAACAAACGATACTAAAAAATTCAGCTGGTTATAAAATTTCTCATAGTCATTTTTCCGCCATGTTTGAAGCGTCAGACATTTTGATTGGCCCATACTTCATGTCAAGAGAAATTTATTTTCGCGTGTTACGTAAAATTATTAAACCATTAAAAAAAAACAAAAACAGTATCTATGAAATTTAAATATGTCGTAAAAACGTTATGTTTTGGAAAAATCAGAGGGAAAACGCCCCAAAACCAAAAAAAGCCGCAGAGGAAAACGGTGTCAGACTCGGTCTGAATAAGCGATACAAGAAGTTTGAAGATGTTATCTATCAAGAAAATTTTTGCCGACGGGCACCCTAACTATTAATAGTAGACATTTTAAATTAAAAAAAAAATTAAATAAGAAAAACGTAAGCACAAGCAAAATATTTTTGGTAATTATTCAAAATAATATTATATTTTCTCTATAAAAAAAACTTTTACAATATGTAAAAAAAATAAGTAGAAATTATTTCTTAAAATAACAAAAAAATAATATTAGAATTATAAATAGTATTTTTTATATTTGTATCTTATTCTGAAAGTTCATCATCTGAATATTCCGACATAAAAAGCAAATTCTTGAGCGATTTATACAAACTTTCATCACTTTCAGCTCTACTAAGAATTTTTTCAACTACCTCGATACCATTTCTTAATTCTGCCTTGTTGTCGAATTCATCCTCTTCATCATCTAAAATAAAATCTTGTAGCTATTTAACCAACAAGGGTATTAATAATGGCGATTAATGATCGAGATCATTTGACGCGCGAGCCTATCGAGGGCGTTAAGGGTTGAGATCTTTAATCGCCAATTAATGCCCGATTAGTTACACTATTTGTCGGCGATCGTTTGCTATGAAATTGTGAAAATAATCTATTAAGAATTTTTTGTGTGTATTTCAATTTTAGGCAACCAACTTGAGGTGCTATAGTAACTGTTGATGGAGTGACAAGGTTATGAATGTGTTATTTTGTGTATTTTCAGTGGCCTAACTATAATCGTTCATTAATAGAAACTTATGCATTAATAAGGTCTATTATTGCATGATTAATAGTTAGAAGTTAATAATACTCGTAAATAAACAATCGCCAAAAAATGTAAATTAACAATTCACTTCATGTTTTATAGACTAAGCAATGCGAAAGAAAGTTCATGACTGTAGTATCATATTATATTCGTGACCTTGAAGCACTATATTCCGACAAGAAAAGTAAAGGAATATCTAAGATCAGCCAAGAGCAAAAGGGACCCTTCCCCATGTTCAAGGTCGATTAACACGAGAATAAATGAGCACAAAGTCAACTGCTGCCTGGAACAGATTGAAAAATCAGCAATAGTAGAACAGAAATTTGAAGATACCCAGTTTCTCACTAGTACTCCATCATATCATGCCAGACTGTACAGGGTGTCCGAAATTCGAGACTCAATATTGGGATCTCAAAAACTTTAAGAGATGTGAGGTCGGTTAAATGGAGACAAAGTTGCGCAATTTGATGGTGATCAAAATGCCACCATAAAAATTTCGATTACTTCCGAAGACTTTTGAAAAAAAAACGAATATTCGCGATTTTATTTATATTTTTTTATGACTCTATTTGAATAGATATAACAAAATAAATTTCACATTCTCATTGCTACTTTTTCTGTACTACAAGATAGTGTTATTAGATTTACAAACCGATTTTTCTTCTTTGAGCTGACATCAACTTTTTTTTTTAATACGGCCCTGGATTTTTTTATTACGGATTTTAAGAGCTTCGAAGATCCCAAAACCAATGAAGTATCGCACTTATTCGAATAATTTATATTAATGGTAATTATATTGGAATAGATTTGAAAGAAATAATAAATTTCACATTTTCATTATAATTTTTTTCTGTGTCGTCAGATTTTCAATTCAACGGTTAGTTTCTAAGCAACCATCATTACCTTTATTTTTTAAACTACGGCTGTAGATTTTTTTATATCAGTTTTTAGGAGCTTCTGATGTGCCAGAACGAATGATGTATCTCGCTTTTTCAAAAAAAATCATTTTAATGATTTCATGGTAAGATCTTACCAAAAATCTATTCTCTCTCGCTCTCTCTCTCTCTAACAACACATAATTTCCTATGTAAATTGCCATTAATATGAATTTTTCAAATAAGTGCGATACATCATTGGTTTTGGGAACTTGGAAATTCCTAAAATACGCAAAAAAAAATCCAGGGCCGTATTTACAAAAACAAAGTTGATAATGGCAGCTCAAAGACGAAACGTCGGTGTGTAAATCTAATAACACTGTCTTGTAAAACAGAAAAAGTAGCAGTGAAAATGTAAAATTTATTTACTTACATCTATTTAAACAGAGTGACAAAAGAATAAATATACATCCGCGAATATTCGGTTTTTTTCAATAGTCTTCGGAAGTATTTGAAATTTTTAAACTTTTAAGGTGAAATTTTGACAAGCATCAAATAGCGCAACTTTGCCTCCATTCAACCGATCTTGTATCTCTCCAAGTTTCGGAGATCCCAATGATGAGGCTCGAATCTGGGACACCCTGTACAGAGAAGCCATAGAGATGCATAAACATACAAACAACCGACTAACAAGGCAGTTAAAATCAGCTTTACAAGAGATACGCAATGCTTCATTTAAAACTTACATCACTAGCTTGTCAAAAGAGGACCACACTTTTATGGAAGGCAACAAAACAGTTTAAAAGGCCGATAGTGAACACTCCACCAATCCTACGAGAAGATTGTAACTGGGGAAGATCTGATCACGAGCACAAATCTTTCAGGAACATCAACTAGATAACAGTGATAAAGAAAATCAAATTAAGAACTTTTTAGATACCCCTTGCCCTAAGGCACTACCAATCAAAACATTCAGTCCACGAGATGTGAAACAAGAAATAGCAAAAACCAGTAATCACAAAGCACCTGGATTTGACCTAATAACTGCAAAAGTACTAAAACAACTGCCAAGGAAAGCACTAGTTTTTCTTACATCTATTTATAATGGTATGCTAAGGCTAACATACTTTCCAGTTATGTGAAAATTTGCCCAAATAATTATGATACCGGCCAATCAGTCTCCTGCCCATAATGTCCAAAATATTCGAAAGGCTTTTACTTAAAAGAATGAAAGAATACACTAACTTAGATTCAGAGATACCTACTTATCAATTTGGCTTTCGTGAAATGCACTCCACAACACAACAAATTCAAAGAATTGTAACTAAAATCAATACAAGTTTTGAAGAAAAGAAATACTGCACCTCAGCATTCCTATATGTAGAAAAGGTATTTGACAGAGTCTGGCATGTCGGCATCCAATATAAACTTAAATGTATCCTTCCAACTCCCTATTACCTTAACCTAAAGTCCTACCTTGAAAATTGAATACTGAAACTTCAACATACTTTCCCATCAGAGCAGGAGTACCTCAGGGTAGCGTGCTGGGCCCCTACCTATACCTCATATTCACTGCAGATATCACAAACACAACACTGATGGCAACATTTGCGGATGACACTGCTATAATCTCCGCCAACGAAATCTCAATCGCTGCAACTGCGCACTTGCAGAACCACCTTAACCAATTAGAAACCTGGCTCATGAAATGGAAAGTGAAAATAAATGAGACCAAATCCTCACAGGTTACATTTACAAACCGAACAGAAGAATGTCCTCCAACAACCATCAATGGAATACAAATTCTAGTAAACAGCCAAGTAAAATACTTGGGCCTAATTCTTGACCAAAAACTAACATGGAAACCTCTTATACAAGCCAAAAAAGTCCTAATAAATATTAAAATCCGGCAAATAAATTGGCTTTTAGGAAAAAAATCAAAGCCTACTATGGAAAACAAACTCTTACTGTACAAATGTATAATAAAACCTACATGGACCTATGGAATCCAGCTATGGGGATGCTCGAGACCATCAAATATCAAGATTATGCAAAGAGTACAATAAAAAATTCTAAGAAAAATAGTTAATGCTCCCTGGTATTTAAGCAACAAGACACTCCATCAAGAGGAAATACATAGAAATATAAGACACTACCTAAATGGATTTCCAGACCATCCTAATGCTGAAGCAAGGCATCTATACACTCCCCCGGGGGTTGTAAGAAGACTGAAGAAATTCTGGCCAACAGACTTGTTAGACTAGTAATTATATAATACAATGTAACTTACCAAAGGAGAGTTGTCACTGGGCAGCTTCTCCCTCATGTAATGTACACTCATAACATTTACTTATAGTTCTATGAAAACACTGATTGTATATTTGCATGATTAATTAAAAAAAAACAAAACATACAAACAACTTGAACAAAACAGAGGGAGCAATAATAATAAACAAAACATGGGTACCAATTCTGCGAAACACGAATATAGCACCACAACGTAAACAAGACCCGGGCAATAACAGTGAGCAAACAGAGAAGGCGTCGCCCATCCAAGCCTATACACGATGCGTCCACGCCAGGGCTCAGTACTACGCAAGTAGTCAACATAGAAGCATATCTTCTGAAGATGCCAACCACTCGTGCTGGCGAAATGTCAAGAACACGAAATCACCGACGACGGCCTAACAACCCAAAAAACAGAAGTCTAGCAGATGGCAGCGAAAGCCTTACACAGTTCATTCGTCGCCTTTATGTGGAGGAAGTATCAATATTACACTGGCAATTGGAAAACTCTAGTCTATCTAACTTATAACTATAACTTATTTTTTGCACTTTAAGAATAGTCTGGGAAAACGCTAAGATTACAAAAAATAAACAGAGTAAAAAACGGTAAAATGTGTTAAGCAACTAAAAACCACTCAGCATTTACAATACCTAGTAATTAAGCTTACAAGTCTTTAAAGCTTGACGTAAAATACGTAAAATTTTTAAAATACTTAAACCTTACCTGAATCAATCACGTCATAAGCGCATCCATGATCCTTCAATAATACATGAATCGTAGGATATTCAATAATTAATTTTCTAGCGAGACATTCTTTTATTGTATCATTATAATCCAATTCAAAGAATTTTTTACCAGGTTTTTGTTCGGCTTTCAAGAATAATTTCAAACCGGTAATATCGGCCGCTTGATAATACTGTAGCTTTTCTTGTAAACTAGGATCCTCTTGTTTTACTAAATATTTACTTAGCACTGATCCTAACTTATCGTTTTCTGACACTTTGATATCACTAAGTTTGAGATTGTCAGCATTGACAAATATCCATTCTATATGCCAGTATATGATATTTGATTTGAAATGTAACTGTGATGTGTTGTTTCGGTGTCTTGCAAACTTATAAGGCAAGAATTTTAAGGTGGTTTGTCTTTGTTTGGCTGCGTTTCTTAATTTAAAAAGATGCTGAAATAAAAAAAAAACCTTTAAAAATTGTATTGTTTTACATAATGATCGACCAATTAGGACTTTTTTTATTAATACTCATATTATATTGGTGTTTCGTTATATAAAAATGGACCAAAAATTACTAAATCCTCAAATTAAGTCCACCAACCTGAGTGAACACCTATACGAAAATACCATGTACTAAATTACGAACAAGGCATTTTTTCTAAATTTTCGTAAATTCATAATGTAACCCCACAAGAACTTAAGGCAGTATTCTAGTCTAGAGTCATGAATTTCAAGCGTTTTTACGAACTTAATAAAAAAAAAAGAATCATTTTAGTATCTACTTTTTTATTGCTTGTTTACTTGTATTTCAGAAATACATAAAAAATTTTAATAGTTAAAAAGATAAAAAACTTAAAAAGTTGTCGGCTGGTAAAGTAGGGGGTCCTAAAAAAAAGGTATCCTGGTGTGCAGGATTCCAACCCTTCTGGCCATCTGAAACAAAAAAAAATCAAACGGATTCTTGATTAGTGAAGATGTCGCTATCTCTTTTTTATCTTGGGACAGTCCACGAGGGCTCATGCCTAAATACTAATGTACCGTGGGTGTCTTAAGTGTGGTGAGAGGAGTTTGTTCACACGGGACTTATATATTTGGAGACTGGGAGGAGAAGGAAAAACTTCTGCAGGCAGCAGGTTCCATAGTCTTGACACTCTAGGGATGAAGGAACAAAGAAAGCGGGAAGTTCGGGGCCTCTCTAATTAAAACTGTAAAAGGATGCATAAAAGTTGCACTACGTGTTGCTCTGTTGGGAGCTACCAGAGAAGGAATTATACTGGCCAACTCCTCTGAGCAGAAGCCGTGAAAATACCTATAAAAGAGCGACAGATCCCCTACAGCTTGACGGTGGGCAAAAAGAGGAAGTCTTTCTGTAAGCGTGGGATCATTAATAAGACGAACGGCTCTTCTTTAAATGGAGTCCAGAATGCTAAGTGTTGGAGGGGACGCCATTCCCCAGATATGAGAAAAATATTCTAAGGAGGGTCTGATTTGGGATACATACAGAGTATATAGATTGGAAGAAGAGAAATACTTTCTGGCTTGAAAGAGGAATCCAAGCTTTTTTGAAGCTGCCGAGGCTATGAACGTAATGTGTTTGTGCCAGTTGAGGTTATTCTCAAAAGTAACGCCGACAATATTAAACGACTCTTTGTTCAGCAGAACTTAGCTGCTCATATGTAACGGATAAGCATTGGCAGACTTTTTTCGCGACAGCGAACATGACTGTGTTTTCGAGGCATTAAACTAAACAAGAATTTTGGCTCCCCAATTCAAGATAAGTTTGAGGTCTTGTGAGAGATACATCCGCATTGATCTACGCTTAAGCTCGAAGAAGTAAAAATTTTTTTTTCACAAAGTTGTGGCCATTTGAAAAAAAACACCTTTTTTTAAGCAGTTCCTTATTTTTTATAAATATCAAAATTTTGACTTGAATCTGCTTGGTAATATAGAGAAGCTTCACACAAAATTTCAAATAAATTGGTTCAGTAGAACTCGAGATATCATGCCCGCCAGCTTGATAAAAGTAGTTTCGAGAAAAACGCGTTTAAAGTTTTAAGTTCAATTTCAGGTAGTCTAACAGATAGATCAGTACAAATTACTTACCTTTCTTTAATCAGCGATTCCAGCTGCATATATCAGGCCTTTTTCTACCCCAAATAAATATTTAACAAATTAACAAATTTCTCTTTGAAAAACGAGCACTTCTTCCTTCTTTTGGAGCTCTTGAAGCTGGAAACTCAGAACTTTCGATTCTAGCTTTATTGCGCCGAACAACAACTTTAGCTATAACTTTTAAAATAATTCGAATTTCGAAAAATCCTTTTAAGGCGATATTCTTGAATATCTAAAGTATCGAAATATGAAAAAAAAGTAGATTTTTTTAACTTTCCAGACCAGAATACCTCCTTAAGGGAAGTAATGAATTTATACAAACAGTTTTTTTTTGTTGATATAGAAAGACAAGTAAAAAACTTGCAAAGTCAAAAAAGAGTGGAACCAAAATTGTGGACGAAATTGGTCTAATTTCAGATCTCAGTTCTATAAGAGGCGAAGATTTTTGGATGGGAAGTTGGCCGTTATTTTACATAAGTGTTTTTTAGTAAGGTCTCTTTTTTTTGAGTTCAATGAATGAAAAAAATAAGGGTAGTAGTACCGCCCCTGTTTCAGAGCGTTTTGAGTATAAATGTGCAGTTTCCAGAATATTCTCTTTACTGCCTACTTACTTGTGTCCTAAAATCTACTTACATACCAAATTTCAAGTTTCTACTCTCCCAGGAAGTGCCCCATAATTTTACTGAGTCAGTCAGTCCCATAAAGTATTCGCTTTGCCAAATGGCAACAGGTGGAAACCCTACTTAGGATTGAAATTATAGCTATACCATCTGACAATTGAAATTTATCAGTATATATTTGTGTTAATACACGTGATTTGTTTCGTTTATTTTGACTGGTAAAAAAATAGACTTAAGGCCAAAGTAAGTAGCATAGTATTTA
>JAHBCN010002818.1:0-84578 GCA_019359885.1 Listronotus oregonensis | reverse complement strand
CCCCCCTTTTCAACTTTTTTGGTAAATGCATTTCCAGAATATTCTTTCTCCACACTTGTGCCCTAAAATCTACTTACATACCAAATTTCAATTTTCTACTCTCCCAGGAAGTCCCCTTTAATTTTCGAGTCAGTCAGTCCCAAAAATTCGCTTTCCCAAATGGAAAAGGTGGAAACCCTACTTGGATTAAAATTAAAACCATCTGACCTTGAAATTTATCAGTATATTTTTGTGTTAATACACGTGATTTTTTGTTTTTTTTTGACTTAAAAAAATAGACTTAAGGCCAAAGTAAGTAGCATAGTATTTATAATAAAAGTGTTTTTTTAGTAATGTGCAATTTTTGTATTTAAATGTAATGTACCTTTATAATTTATATGATGAATTCAGTCTAAACCTAAATTTGTTAGTTTTACAAAAGTCAAAAGGTTATCGTTGCCATATATGTATATATATATATATATATATATATATATTATATATTATATTATATATTAAATATATATATATATATATATATATATATATATATATATATAATATATATATATATATATATATATATATATATATATATATATATATATATAAAAATATATATAATATATATATATTAAAAAAATATATATATATATATATATATATATATATATAAAATATATATAAAATATATATATATATATATATATATATATATATATATATATATATATATAAAAAAACAGGGTGAAAAAAGTATGATGCTACGATTTTAATCGGCGAAAATTGACTCAAAACAAGTTGAAAAAGCCCAGAACATATAGGTCAAAAGTTAATTGTTTTCAAAATATTTTTAAATTTTAAAAAAAATTAAACCCCCCCTTTCGTCGAAGGGACTCAAACCCCGAACTTTTTTTTAAAAAACCCTTTTTAAAAAGTGTTATTTACAACAAATAATAAAAATTTTTTTTTGCAATTTAATTTGATATTTAACTTATTAAAATTTAAAAAAAATAATTAATTATGTTTGGTTTTTTTTGTTTTAAAAAAAGCGTACTTACCAAAAGAATGGGCTAAATATCCATTTTAAGAACACAAATTATAATGTTTTAAAATAGCTTTTTTTTATTTTGCTTAAAAAATAGAAAGTCTCTTATAAAAAAAAACACTTAAATTTATTTTTTAAATAAGTTCCAAAAGTTCCCCACTTTCTCACAAGCCTACTTTGACAACCCCATTTCCCCGTATTTTTCACTGCCTTTGCCCCGAATTAAATTTCGAAAAAATTTTATCAAAAAGTTCCCTCGTTTAAATTTTCCCCCATCCCCTAAAAAGTTGTTTAAATCAAATCCAAAAAAATCCGGTTTTAATGGAAATCTCGGGGGCCCTTTTTTCTTGGTTCTGGAGCATTTCTCCCAAACCCCAACGTGGATAATTGGTGTTTAAATGTTAAAGCTCCCCCAAAAAAAGGGTGGTGCCCCATCGAAAAACCATAAATTTGCCTTTTTGAAAAGGGCAATCACCCAGGGGTTTTCCCAAAAGCGGGGGAAAATTTTTGGGGAAAAAAATTTTTAAAAAGCGGGCCCCCGTAAGATTTGGGGGTTTTTAAAAAAGGCCAATTACATTTCACCCAGAATACCCCCCCAAAAAGTTTATTTTAAAACGTTGTTGAAAATGGGCCTCGTGAATGGTAGGGGGGGTTTTTTGTGACCAAGTATGTGTATTATGGAAGTTTAATACCCCCTCCGGTAAAATGTCCAAAAAGGGATTTTCATTGTTTTTGCAAAACCATCTGCGTGGAAAATCTTCGGGTAGAAAATTTCCCCGTTGATGGTGATAAGGATAAAGAAGGCCCTTTAATTATGGGGGTGATATGTTTACCCCAATGACCTCGTATAATACCAGGATTTTTTTCCCCAAATTTTCCCAAAAATTTTTCCCCCCGTTCCACAGTTATGTCCCCCCAGGTCCTCTATTTATATTTCTCGGTTGCCCCCCTCCTTTCCCCTTTTACACTTGTACTATGGTGGTTGAAATGGATGTATCCGTTTTAAAAATTTTTTCCCGAAAAATTTTGGGCAGCTAAATTACTTTTGGTTCTTACCGTAAATTAAAAGCATAGGGGGATATTCCCGGGTTTAAAACATCATTTTTAATTTTAACCCCCCAAAAAAAAAAAAAGTACTTAAATTCGTGGCGGTACAGCAAGCGACGCCGTACCGACTACGAACTCCCCGCTGCGGTGCCTTTGAAATTTTTTTTTTTAATTTTTTTTCTGGAAGAAATATTATTATTTTTTTTTTTTTAAACTAAACCTTTAAAAAAGTTTATTTTTTAGAAAAAACCCCTCGATGAGCTTAAATAAAATCCCAAAATTTTAAGCGTTTCAGAAAAATTTTTACCAAAGCTTGTATTTTTTTATATCGTTTGAAAAAATCTGTCAAATTTTGCCAAATTTTTTGAACTTTTTGACTTGTTTTGAGCCTACTACCCCCCTTTTAAAAGATGACATCATACACCCCCCGTATATATATATATATATATATATATATATATATATATATATACAAATATACATATATATAAAATATATACATATATATACATATATATATATATATAAAATATATACAAAATATATATATATATATATATATATATTTTCCTAAACCCCCTTTAAAAAACGGACCCCGGGTTTCACCTTTTTATTGGATATCTGGTTTACAAACGTTTCTATGGTAACACTTTAACGTAATAATAATAAAATGTTTAACCTTTTTCTGTAAACTTCTTAACTTGGAATCAAAACTAAAACTGGCCCGTGCGGATTTTCCTCCCCTTTTTAAAAAGTGGAAAAGAATGGAAAAGTCTGGAAAAGTCTAAAATTAGCTGGAAGGATTCTTTTACTACAGGATGTAAGAAAAGTGAAAAAAAGGATTCCCGGGGCCCTCAGGATAATCCGCAATGACCGTCAAAAAAAGGAAAAAATAAGGTAACCTTTTTTTAAAAAATTTTTAACCTAAAAAAAATAATCTAACCTTTTATTTTTTCTAATAACTAAACACTAACAAAGTCTGTAACATTGCCCCCCCCAAATTTTGATCGTCGATCAAGTATCTTCTCGATCTTGATAGCGACACAGCCGTTCTAGATGTACAATTTTTATCTTCGCCTGTGGGCTCTTCTGAATTCGGTACACCAGATCATTAACCGGGGTTTATTTTTATGGTCCCCCCCCTTTACTTCCCGTTTCGGTGAACGCCCCTTGGTCCTTCTTGGATTGTATAAAAACCTTTTTCACCGAAAAAATGAATCCCTTTTGATTAGCTTTCAAGTCATGGGGGGACTTCTTTGGGGCCTTTTTTTTTGTAGCTTTTGCGAACCATTTTTTTTTATTTCTTGCAGCTGTTTCTAAATTGATTAAAAAATCTTCTGCTGGCTTTTCATTGGTAGAAGGTCCCAGTAAGTAAATCAACTGGAAGGCATAACTCCCCCCAAAAAATAAACTTTTGCAGGTGACTTCCCCTTTTTTTGATTTCCCCGGGGGTAGGGGTGAAAAAGGGTCATACAGGTTTCCCCTTACTTTGTTGGTCATTTACCTTAATTTTAAATTTTATAAAGTTCGGGAAATTTTCCCCCCATTCCACCCCGGGCTGCGGGTGGGGGGTGTTTTTTCGGTTTTTTTTGGATACCCGGAAAAGAAAAGGTTTTTGGGAAAAGATCGGACCCCGTTTCTACCTTGATCAGTATGTATTTCTCTTGGTACCCCCTATGGGGGAAACCCCTTGTTGAAATAGTACGTGGCCCCAAAAATTTGGGAGCTTCTTGATTTGGTATTGGGAGCTTCGGCCCCTTTGCGGGGGTAAAACCATCGCTCCCCAAAATATGGCGATTCCCAGATTTACTTGTTAAATGGTCCTGTTTATGTCTAGGTTCTTTAAAGGTGCTCCTACTTTTGTATTGCTTCATCTTCCTTGGCTTCGTGTCTTGGGTCCCTTGCGGAGGCGGTCCTTCCTTCTGCACCAGTCTTTGACATCGGCCGACTTCCCAGCCGGTAGAACCTTTCCAACCTTTTCAAGAGTCTTCATAACTCCGAAATGGCCCCCCTACCATTGTGCAAGGCTTCAATACTTCTGGAACCGGTGGGAATTGTTTGATAGGTACAGCTTTGCCGTCAGAACTTTCCCAGACTCTTTTTAATAGGCAATTTTTTCATTATTAAAGAGCCCCCTTATTATTACCCTTTAAATCCCGGACACTTTGAAGCTTTTTTTCTGATATGGGGTCTTTCAATTTTCTATCTTATTTCACAATATCTCCAAGATCAGGATCCTCTAATTGTTCTTTTGCAAGGATTTTGGGGTCCCATTCTTGAGAGCACTGGATCGTGTTCTTCGGCAGTGAAATTCTCGGGATTTCTTGTTCTTCCGTCTACTGCAATGTTTACAATCTTGGGGCAAGGTCTTCTAAGGCGTGGCATTCTTATTTCAATCCTCTTCGATGTTCAATTTTAAAATCTATTCTTGAACAGGGTTGTAACCATCGTGCAATCTGACCTTGGGTTTTGAACTGAAGCAACCATTTAATTTGATGCATGGTATTCTCGGTTGAAATTTCTGGCCATAAAGGAATTTTAAAATTTCCAAGAATTTGACGATGGCTAAAGTTCTTTTCATTAAAATAATTTCGTTCAGGTTTGAAAGAACTTTTAAAATCACTATCACTTTTTCTTGGCCATCTTTGTATCTGTGAAAAATTCCACCAATAGAAGTATTGCTTCATCAGTGTCCACAATAAAAGTTTGGTTGGGTTGGGATTTGGAAACCTGGAGGTTCCAAAGGGCTTTCCCAGTTGTATAAAGGCTGCTTCACAATCTTCGGTCCATTCTGCTTTTGTTGTTCTCGGAAGTCGTTAATGGTCTGGCAATGGCAGCAAATCCATGTATAAATCTTTATAGTAAGTGCACAACCCCAGGAAACTTCTAATTTCATGCTTGTTTTTCGGTGTAGGCCAGTTTTGGATGGCTTCTGTCTTTCTGGATCTTTTTTTCCTCCTTCTTCAGTAATTATTTGCCCCAGGTATTTAACTTGTTTCTGGAAAAGGTGACATTTCTTTGGACTAAGCTTTAGCTGGGCCGATCTAACTTCTGAAGAACCTCTTCGACATTTCTGGTGGTTTTTAAATGTTTTTCCAAGAATAATAATGTCACCCCTAGGATACTAAGCAAGTTTTCCAAGTTAGTCCACTTGTTAATTCCATCAATCGTTCAAAGTAGCAGGGGCTTGCAAGACCAAATGGCATAACTTTTAAACTGCCACAGTCCGGTTCCTTTTGAAAAAGGAGATTTTTCCTTATCTTCGGGAAAGTTCTACCCAATAGCCCTTTTCAGGTCTAATGTCGAAACCATTTTGAACCCGTCGAATCTAAGTATCTCTATTCTTGGTAATGGAAAAACTTCCTTCTTCTGACGTCATTAAGTCTTCTGAAGTCAACACAAAATCTGGTAGAACCATCTTTCTTTCTTTAAACCCGGACTACTGGAGACGACCATGGACTCTGGGATGGTTCTATAATGCCTTGGTTTTGCATGTCTCAATTAACTTGTCCTTCGTCTCTTTTGCCAAAGGAATTCGTCGTGGTGGTTGCCTTATCGGCGCTGCATCACCATATTTATTCGATGTTAACTATGCTGGTTTTTTCCCAAATCCTTTTCAGAGAGAAAACGTCTTGATTTCTTCTTAAAAAGGTCTTTAACTTATTAACCTGCACTGGATCTAAATAGGGCTTTTGAAAAATTACCGTCTTTCAGAGCTTCAGGTAGTTTATTAAAGAAACTTCAACAGGTGTATTAAAAAGGGATGGGTAACTATCATATTAGCAGGTTGACAATCCAATTTTGTCCCTGTTGGACTTGTTGAGGAATCTTTCAGGTTCAACTTCCGAAAATACTGTATTTCTTCTGTTTTGCGTCAAAGTTTTGGGGTAAATTCCTTTAGCGTATAGTGGCTATTTTCAGTTGGTTCAACTAATAAGGTTTCACCTTCTTCCAAAATCTTCCCCACCCTTGGATTATGGCTTCTGAATTTGGGGGTAAATATGGCATCTTCTGAAGTACAACTTCTCGAAATGAATACTTCCCTTTTTCCGTGGAAATCTCATTACAATCTCTTTCCCTTCTAGTTCGCAATATTCGTTTGGAAGGTCGTACAAACTCGATGTTCCTAATGTCAAGACCAAGGAAACTTGTCCATTATGTCCCAAAAAAACAAATAAAAGGTTGTTCCCAAGGTTATTCTTGCTTCATGTATGCCTTTAATTGGAAAATTCTCCATTGGCAGTTTCCAAAATATAATTTTTTTCTGGACGAAATATTTTGCAATGGGCTACGATGTTCGGCCTCACGATGGTATGTGTGGAACCCGTATCTATTACCATCTCACATTCCCGACCCATACATTTCCGGTACTACCAAGCTGGGTTATTATTTTGCAGCCGGGAAAACTTTTTTTTGTTGGGTTAGGGCTGGAGCACCTAGCCAGCTTTCCCCGAAACTTTTCTCTGGGGTTTCCAGGTTACTTGAAGGGACATTTTTACCTAGTACAGTTTCTTTGGTTCCCTCTTTCCCCCTTTAACAAATGATTCCGTTTCTTCGTCGAAAAGTCATCTGTTTGTCTCCGTCTGTTTGCTTTTTACGACCAATTTTTTTGCCCCTTTTACAATTCTTGTCAAATCGTTGTCAAAATTGCCTTCTTCTGGGTTCCAAAAGTTTATTCTTCGAACTCTTGTCTGACTTCTGGATGTTTGTTTAGCTGTTTCTTTAAGTGGTGGCAAGAGCTTCAGATATTTTTTATCTGGCCATTCTTAACGCCTGGTTCATATCCGGATCACGTGGGCCCTTTTAATAAAACTTACCCTAACTCTTGTTTAATTTCTTCTGGATAGGCTGGATATGTCAGGTTAATTGGTAAATATCAGTTTCATACTCAACTTTCTTGTCTTTTGTCTTCGTCCTTGCAGCGGGGATTATAAACTTCCTGCAAGTGCGTTTCGCCATATCTCGTTTCCAGGAACATCACAATGGTTTCATAATGCATTGCTTCTCCTCGGAACGTTTCTTAAAACTTCCATAGCTTCACCTCGAAGAGCAAGTACTAGGGCACGTGCCTTCTCTTGTGAACTCATTTATTACCATTGGCAGCAGCTTCAAATTGTCCCAGATACAAAATTTATCTTCCATCAAAAGTTGGTGGTTTCATAAAAATTGTTGCAGTACCACTTTCTGGGACGCGCTACAACTATTTTTTTAATTTTTGTCGCTGTACTTCTTGTTGTATTTGGCCTTGAACTTGGTGTACAGTCTGCTGTATTTCTTCTATTTCTTCCTTTGCTCTTCTTTGGTAAAGTTTAATTCAAGCAGCATTTTTTTCCCATCTCATCTTGGCTTTTTTTGAAATTCTCCTTTTAGGTTTTTTCAATTTTCACCATCTTTTTTTTTGAGTTCTTGTTTCATTTCTTCCTGGTTTTTTTAATGTCTTTTTCAATTTTCTCGATCCGTTGTCTTGTTTCTGTTTGGGCTCCTCCCATTTCTTCTTGACGGTCTTTATTTCTCTTTTTGATCTTCTCTCATGGATTTTTTGGCTGGTCTTCATTTCTTCTTGATTGGTCTTCATTTCTCTTTTTAGATCTTCTCTAATGGAATCTTGGCTGGTCTTATTTCTTTCTTCAGATCTTCTTGGCTGGTCTTCATTTCTTTTTTTGGATCTTCTTGGCTGGTCTTCATTTCTTTCTTAGATCTTCTTCTGGTCTTCACTTTCTTCAAATCTTCTTTCTGGATTCTTGGCCGGTCATCAGCTTTATCAGTGCAGTTAATTCTTCCGTTGCTGTTTCCCTGTTGGTCTCAACGGGCCCATTAAATATTCTTAATCACTTTCCTTTCTTGGGGGTCCTCGTTCCGCTTCTGACACCAAATTTCCTGACACCCGATAAAAACACGGATCCGGGTTTTTTCACCTTTTATTGGATATCTGGTTTACAAACGTTTCTTGGTAACTTTAAGGAAGTAATAATGACAACTGTTTAACCTTTAATTCATATCAACTTCTTTTCTCGGAATCAAAACCTAAAACTGGCCCTGGGATTTTCCCCCCTTTTTATAGTAAAATGGAAAAGAATGGAAAAAATCTGGAAAAGTCCCCAAAATTAACGGAAGGATTCTTTTACTACAGGATGTAAGAAAAAGTTAAAAAAGGATGTCTCCAGCGCCCTCGGATAAAACCCAAAAGACCCAAAAAAAAGGGAAAAACTAAGGTTAAACCTATTTTAAATAAAATTATTAACCTAAATAAAATAATCCTAACCTTTTTATATTTTAATAACTTAAAAAACTAAAGTCTTAACAATATATATATATATATATATATATATATATATATATATATATATATATATATATATATATATATATATAAAATATATATATATATATATATATATATATATATATATATATATATATATATATATATATATATATATATATATATATATATATATATATATATATATATATATATATATATATATATATATAAATACATATATATATATATATATATATATATATATATATATATATAATATATATATATATATTTTATATATATATATATATATATATATATATATATATATATATATATATATATATATAGGGGGGAAGGATTTCGATATTATTTGTGCTGTCCCAAACACTGCACTTTTGTAGAAAGTTCATTCCAAATTCTTTGATTTTTAGGGTTCAAAAATGTTTTTTTCAGTTGGGCGTTATGGCTCCCAACTCCCCACTATATTGTAACTCGGCCGGGCTTTATATAAAGGGACATTTCACACCAATTCTTGATACTCTACGACTTTTTCCCTTTCTTTTCCTAACTCTAGCATCTCCAGGAATTTCCTTGATAATTTCCCATTTTTTTCTTCCGTGATAACCACAATGTCGGAGTATTGTGCTCCACTGTTTTGTCCGTTTGGATTCGGGAAAACCCATAAATTTTTTTGTTAAAAGCCTCTGTAACTTTGTTTGGTTGATGGTTGTACCAGTTCTTTTGCATTTTGGTTGTAGTTTTTACAGAGGTGCCAGTGATTTTGCCATTATTGTGCCTCAAGACGTATCCTGTTTGAGCGATTTTTGCATCCAAATAGGTGGTCAATGGTCTCATCTTTATCCTTGCAAATCTACATTTTGCATCTTGGAGGTTTTTTTTATGCGTGTTTTTTTACGTTGGTTGATAGAGCTTGTTCTTGGGCAGCAAATATGATTGATTCATGTTCTTTTTATAGAGGACACCCAGTCCCAAATCTTTTTGGGGTCTGCCACTCCCTCTATTTTCTTGAGTACCCATAAGTGGCTTGTTTTTCCAATTCTCAATTCTTTTGCTTATTATGTCTTTCTTGTATTCTGCTTTGATTTCTTTAGTGTTTAGTCGGCATTCTGCAGCTGCTTCTTTGAGGAACACTTCTTTGCTTTTACTTAGGTATGCATATATATATTATATTAATTATAAAATAAAATAATTATTGTTGGTTTTTTTTCTTGGCCTTGCAAACGAGTGCTTTAGCCACAATTATTGTTGTTAATTACTATTAAAAAGAGATGTTTTTGCATTAATTTGTTGACGTTTAAAGAAAAAAAATAGCATATTTTATTTGGAGTAAAAGTTACTTGCTCTTTATTACAAGCCTCACTCTGTTCGGCTGATAAACACAAGCGTGCCATGAAAGTATCACTATTTCTCCATTTAAAATAATATACTATTCCTTTCTTTTAAAAAGTTAGTAACCATGGTTACAAACGCAACTGATCAGTGGGGGGACTTTTTCTTTATTCATTTTTGCTTATCCAAAAATAATAAAACAGATATAAGTCATATTAAAAAAGAACTTACTGGAGGTATCCCACAGCTCTCAACTCGTTTTCCAAACTTCTTTTTAGCTGTTTCTACGTTTCTAAATATTTCTTCGAGCAGTCTGTAATCACTTGAAAGATCCATATTTTGGAATTTAATTAAAGGTATGAACTTGGTCTGGTTCCTTTGCCCATCGCATTCTACTTCTAGTTTGTGAATTTTATTACATTTAAGAGAGCAAGTTTTTACCTCACATCTTGGACAAGTGTATTTGGCATCCAAAAAGGCACAAACCTCACATTTTCCAAGCCTAAAAAATTATTGTGAATTTTTTTGTATTTAGAATTTTAATAAGAAGTAAAATGACAGTCAAGTAAGACTAAACAACATCTAAGTGATATAACTTTATTGCATAAAAAAAATATTGTCAGCAAATTCTGGTGTAGTAAAATTTTAAATAGAGCAGCTGATTTTAAATTTATTGAAAAATTTACTATAAGTGGGTTAATAAAGTTTAAAAAATAAAAAAGTATGGTGAGAAATAAAAGTTAAAAAAATTCATATTAAATAAAATATTTATACAGACCTTATAGAGAGCACAAAACTAAACATTATTAACTAAACATAATAAATGTTTACACATACAAGAATTTAAGTGAAGATTATTAACAGGGAGCTGAGTGTATGGTGGGGACAGCTGAATTGATTGCAGCGCTAGCTGTGGTCAAATTTTTGTAAAATCATGTTTGATTTAAATGTAAACAATTAGATAAAAATATTAAAAATTGTGCATAATAGTTGTTGTGTAGTTAAATATAAAAATACTGGCAGAAATAGTAACTGCAAATTTCATACATTTCCAACTGCTAGTTGGAAATTAGAAAAAACGAAAAAATGGATAAAGGCACGCAGACAAAAAGTGTTGAATTCAAATTTCCCGCTTTAGCCGAACGACTTTCGGGTTTCGGGCTTAGCCGAACAACTTTTAAATTTGACGTAACAAGAAGAAAAACTTACTCGTTTCTTGTCGCGTACCGTTCCTGTTTTTTTCCTTTTAATTATAAGCGAGTTTTTAAAAGAAAAAGGTTCTTTTTAATAGATTAAGTAATCAAGGAGTGTCTGCAGAACTGACTTTAGTCTGTGTAGTCTTCTGTGATTGTGAATAGAGAAAATTGCTATAAAGCCTTCAAGTAAGTAAAGTATATATTAGTGTTAAATTGGAAAAGCCCTAGACTCGTAAAATTGCCGATTTTTATCGGAGCCCGCTAGTTTTCGAGTTATGACGCCCCACTGACATAGCTGGGCACCGTTAATCAAATAATTAACTTCGTTAATCGCTAATCCGTTACTAAAAAAGTTAACTTCGTTAAACGTTAAAGAGTTAAATGTACAAAAAAAATAATGTAAGTTAAAAGTTATTCGATAAAGTTAACAAATACATAGTTTTACCTAGATGGTTACTAATAATGGAAGGGACTTGGTTTTGCTATACAAGTAAATAAAATAAGTAATTATTGTAAGTATTTATTTAACCTATTAACTCTAAATTAAATTAAAAGAACATTAAATCGACAGTAAAAGTATTAATTTTTATTTAGGTTAGGTAGTAGGTGCATGTTCCCTTTTAAGAACATTAGCATATTACAATTGTCGTCGGAGAGCGAGGATCGTTTTGCTAGTAAAAGGTCTTTTCTTGTTTTATAAAAACCAGTTCATCCAGAAATGCATCATCAGTAACACAGTCTTTGGATTTAGAATCTAACCAAGTTCTTAGTAAATTCTGCGCTTTATTTTTAAAAGACTTGTTGGCTTTGCCTCTGACCTCATCTTGAGTAATAGTGCTAAAGAAATCATCATCTTTTTCTTCATTGGTGCTACTTCCACTGATACTAACATTATCTGTTTTTAAAAGATATTGCTTCCCTTCACCGATGTGTCGCAGATACAGACTCGCCAATCCGTCCGTCCACCATATCTACTGCTCGCTCACTCTCACCCATGCCTCTCATATAATTGCATTTCACTCGAACTTAGTTATAGTTCTTTCGGGTATGTTCGTTTTGCAATCGGTTTGCAGGGTTTGCCCGAGTTTGCTGTGCGTGACGATGGCGCCAGGCAGCGGGCGGCGCCGCGCCGTGCTCAGTACCTACTGTATCACAACTTTAGCAAGAGCGGAAACGAAAGGGGTAAGAATGGAAAGAAATTTAAAGTCCAAAAGCGGAGAGAATTACTATTTATAAAAATAAATATTATACGAAAAAAATTAAATATATTTTATACATATTTTTAACTAAAGATATTTCTTTATTTAGTTTAAATATTTATTTTATTAAACATTGTACAGGATGTTTAAAACAAGTTGGCACTATCTCTGTCCTTTCTGCTATAAAAGATAAGTTTTAAATTAATTCTCTAGTATGGTGACTATGAGCATATGAGATATGGAATTAAAAAAACCAGCAAATTTTAAGTTCGTGATATTTATTAAGACATATTATTGTTTAACTGAATATCCTAATTTTTATTTTAGTTTTGGCAACGATGTAAATTCCTAGAATTTGGCTATTTATGCCCCTACACAGAAATTTAGTGTTTTGGAGGTTATAAACAATTTAAGGTTACCTTCTTTAAATTTGACAATTAACTGAGCAAAAACGATTCAAATAATTACAAAGTTATTTTCCAACTCTACTATTCCAAAAATACTAAATTAAAAATAAAGTTAAATAGAAGGTCGGTTAAGTAAAAAAAAAAAGTAAAATAAAAAGGTGAAACACTGCTTCATTTATAGAGTATACATTTTAAAATCAATAGTATTGATTTCAAAGAAAATGTAAAGGATATATACACAAAAAGGTGCGGGTAGCTGTATCTCGAGAACTATAAGAGTATCTTTTAAAATGTAAGTCTGTAGCCACCCAAGCTTCGTCCATTTACACAATATTTTTACTTTGTTCCCAAAATTTCGTTATTTTATTAATGTATATATAACTCCTCTGAAGTACACTCGGTTTTTCTAATAATATTTTTCCATGAATCCGACACTTTCCAGTATAATCCATTCTGTTTAAGGAGTTTTCGCAATGTTTCGCGCCCAAAAGGAAATTCAGTAACTTCTTTTAATTTTTGTAGAAGTTTGTTTAGTGTGGATACCTCATTCCACTTTAATAAAACATCTCCACTAAACGTCTTACGATAGAGAAATCAAACCCTTTCAGATCTTAAGTCAATAACTTTCTGTTACGATTTTTGTCTGGCAAAGATAGTCGAGTTGATGAATTGCTTTGCATTCTTTCATGATCCTCTTTCCTAATTCTTCTTATAGTCATCTCCGCAATACTATACATTGCAGCTCGGCCCCTGCCATTTTTTAATGGCAGTTTAAATCAGTTATTCCGTGCCTCCTAATCGCAAACCCTTATTATATTAGCAACTACCTCTCTAGCCTGGCTATGAAGAACGTTGTCCTTTGAAAACTCATTTAAATAAATCACAAATTACCAGTTATTATTAACCACTAGTTATCTGAAAACTAATTACAAATAGCTTCTTGCAAGTAAATATTTTTTTCCAATTTTCTATGAAACATTGGCGGGTGTAATTTATTTATGTTGCTAAAATGAAGTCTCATTTCTTTTACCTAAAAGTTTGCCACCTTTGTTAAAATGACTATTTTGTTAAGATTTTATCCAATCAACTGCACCGATTTATAGTGATTTTTTCATCATATATCAAATGGCTTTAAATCGACGTTTCATCTAATTGGTTGTCTTTATATCGATGGAATTTAAAAAAGTGGTTTGTAATTTTCCTAATATACAACAGTTCTATATTTACACGATCCACTTAAACCGATTAAATAAAAGTGGTTTATTTTAAATCAGTTTAATAAAACGATTTTTATTAAACTAGTTGATAAGGGTTGAAAGAACTAAGTAGGAAACGACTTTAGATACCTCTTAAAAATTGAATATAAGAGAGTAAAAGTCATTTCGCTTTATCTTTAATTGCTTTTGCTTAATAAATCGTAAAATATAAAAAAATCTATTTTTATTTTCATCATTTCAACATTTTAAAACTATAAGTTATAGGATGTTCGACTTAAAATAGGTTCCTGTCAAAAACGAGTGGTATCACTTGGTACCATCAGAAACATTTCAAAAAGTTAAAATGGGACAGGGAAATCCGCTTTTTTTATTTCAAGCTGTTTTTGCTTAGTAAGCAGTCATAGTGACTAAAATGTTGATTTTCAACTGTCATTATCTCAAAAAATGTTAAATATTGATAGGGTATTTTACACAAAAAACGCTTAGAATTGGCCATATAAATTTAAAATCAAAAATATATAGGATGCCACATAAAAAAAAATTAAGATGCATACCATTTACTTGTACAAATTTTATATATATATATATATATATATATATATATATATATATATATATATATATATATATATATATATATATATATATATATATATATATATATATATATATATATATTTTTTTTTTTGATAAAGTCGATAGTTAATGAGATATCATCACTAAATGGACACCCTGTATAATAGGTATTTATAATTAGGAAAGATGGAAGTTTGTGTGAATAGGTATATTATTCAAATCTAATTTAATAAATATGTAGGTGTATATGATTATATTTATAATTAGTATGTAACAATCAAGCCCTGACACGCCGTTTATGTCCTCCGATATCATAACAAAAAATAATAAATCCATTTGACACGAGTCTAGCAAGTAAAAAAGAATATAGAAGACCAAATAAAATAACATAATTACGCATGCCACTTTATTATAAAAAGTGAGCTGACCAAACGCATTCGAGACATCGGGCATTAAACGGTTTGCAGCATTGTCAAATCCAAACAGCATTCTCAATAGACTAAATTAAGTTAAAGAAAAATAATTGATAGAACTATAAAATATATTAGTTTTTATACTTAAGGACATATAAAACGCAAAGACCAGACCTATGTTTAAAAAAGAAAGCATCAAAGTGCTTAAAACCTAAATAATAAATTAAAGGTATTCCCAATTTGGCAACAACTTTTTGGTTTTTTTGTAACAAATTTGGCATTCTTTAAATTCCTTTGCCCTATCTTTCTATTGTGGTCGAACTATACAATATCTATAGTCAGTGCGGCGTGCAATTAATAAAATCACGGCATCAGGTTCAGGTATGCTATCATCGGCATGTAACGGACTTAACTTAACGAAAGTTTAATTTAACAGAAGTTACCTGTTGGTAGAGAAGGAATTTGAGTTTTCTATAGTCTTTAATAACACATTTTCCAACAAGTTGTAAGATGATAGTTGCGGGGGATTTTAATATTAATTTAGATGATAAAAGTTCGACAATAACCCAATGTTTGAATAATTTGTTTCTATCCTTGGATACCCTAACACATGTAAATAGCCCAACTAGAGTATCAAAATTTACAGATTCTAAAATTGATTATATGTGTTCAAATTTTAGTAGTGACCAGGTTTTTTGTGAAGTAACTCCTGCGGGTTTATCTGACCATGAGACGGTTACCTGTAAAATTACAGTTAAATCTACTAGCGCTAGTAATAAATTTAAATTAGGAAGAATTTTAGTCAACGCAACTATGAAAAGTTTCATAGCGCTTGCTCCACCTATAACTGGAAATTTTCTTCAAATAATAATTTGGAATCTTTTTATAATATCTTAGTTAAGATTTTTAACGATGTATATCCTATTAGAAAGATAAAAATTAAAAAGAAAAGACATTGGATAAGTAAGGGTATTAAAATTTCTGGAAGAAACTTACGTTGTCTTCATGCTATTCAGAAATATACATCTAGTTTGGCCTTTTCTCAGTATTTTTGTTAATATAGAACTCTTTACAGACGGGTAATTAGAAATGCAAAATCTATTTATTATTTAAAAAAACTTAATGTTGCAAATAAAACCAGAGCTAACTGGAGAATTATCAATGAACTCAGGGGAAGATCTGCCGGACCTGCCGGGAATAATTTGGATATTCACGAGAGTGCTTTTAATGAATATTATTGCACTGTAGCAGCTAAACTGACAGCAAATATTCTCGAGAGTGTTGATCCGATGTCTTTTTTGCGCTTGAGCGTGGGGAAGAATCTTGTATTCTCTGATACCTGTCTTTCGGAGATATTGGATATTGTTCGGGAGATCAGGTGCGGTAGTCGAGATGCATCGGGTGTAGATGGCATATCAATAAAAATTATAGTAAACGTGCCTCATACTGCTTTGAATTCTTTGGTCCAGTGTATAAACGACAGTTTTCATAGCGGTTGTTTTCCGGATTGTTTAAAGATTGCCTTGGTGATACCAATACATAAAGGAGGTGAGACAGACTGCCCCTCCAACTTTCGCTTTATCTCTTTGTTACCGACAATTTCTAAAATAATAGAAAAAATCGTTAAAAGGCGTATAATCGCCCATTTAACCAAACATAAGCTGCTAAGTGTCTTTCAGTTTGCTTTCCAGGATTTAAGGGATACAGGGGATGCGATTTTTGCTTTCTTTGAAAAGGTTTATTCTAGTTTAAATGACAATGACATTGTGGGCGCCGTGTTTTGTGACTACTCTAAGGCCTTTGATTGCGTAAATTATCAAATTCTCTTAAAAAAGCTGAAATGTTATGGCTTTGTTGGAAGCTCCTATGACTGGATATCATCATATCTTTCCAATCGTTCCCAATTAGTAAATTTTTAGGGAGAAATGTCTCACCCATCACCGATTTCTTGTGGAGTTCCACAAGAGTGTTGGGTCCAATCCTGTTCCTTTTATAAATAAACGATTTGACTAATATTCATATTGACGGCACTTTTACATTATTTGCTGACGACACTACTATTGTATGGAAAAATAGAGATGAGGAAAAATTAAAGGAAACAATTTCTAGAGATTTAGTTAAGATTAAAAATGGTGTGATTCTAATCTTCTTGCTTTTAATATATCAAAAACAAACATATTAACATTTAAATTTAATTTTGACAATCTATATATTTCAAAAACTCACATTGAAAACAAAAAAGATACTAAGTTTTTGGGAGTGTATGTGGACAGCAACCTGAAGTTTGTAAGCCATGTAACTAATCTAAATTAAAAAATAGCTAGTGGTTGCTTTGCTGTTCGTACTCTTTCAAATGAGCTGGGTATTGCTGCAGCAAGGACAGCTTATTTTTCATTTGTGGAATCGCACTTAACTTATGGAATTGCTTTCTGGGGATCTTGCAGTCAACATCTCTTTAATTTTGTTTTTATTTTACAAAAGAGAGCTATCAGTTATATGTGTAAGGTAAAAGCTGAAGGTCACTGTAAACCTCTTTTTATCAAAAATAAAATCCTTACATTGCCGTGTCTATTCATTGTGGAGACTGTATTTCTTGCGCAAAAAAAAATTTCAGTATGCATAATGAAGCAATCTACAACACTGGGCAAAATCATAACCTACTACTCCCCATTCCGAAAAGTACCCTTACGAAAAATTCTATATTTTATGAAAGTAAGAAGATTTACAATCGCCTCCCTCAGTCTCTGCGAACTACTACATCCTTAAGATTATTTAAAAGTAAAGTAAAAAGCCTACTGGTCGATAAAGCATACTACAACTTGCAGGAGTACTACACTGATGCCTTTTAATTGTGTTTAACTGACATAGTTTGCTTTATGCATGCATTTTTTTCTGTTTTTTTTTTTTAATTATTTGAATTGACGCTAATGTTTTGTTTTCCTGTTAGTGTGCTGTTTTATGTTTTGCAACATTACTAATGTTGATAAAAAGTTTTAATTTGTGAATGTTGTTTTTCTATTTGTTTGGTCCCTCATCGCCTTTGGACTAAATAAAATGGGATTATCGGATTCTTTATTAACAATAACATACTATATCTAATTATGGCAGTTAGCCTTATGGAAGCCTCAGAGTGAACATAAGATTTTTAGGGGTGTAAATAAATACAGTACGTATATAGAAATTTTTTAAAATTTGTCTTGAATGTATTTTTACTTTGATATTACTGATTGTTTGTCTTTTAGTGTTAAATTTTATAATCTTTGTTAACGAGAATTTTTTTCTTATAACAATAAAGAATATTTGACTTTAACAAAGTAAACTGTTAAATATTTTTTCGGCTTAACTAAAAAGTTAAATCAATTTCTTAACTTCGTTATTTAACGATTAACGGATTAACAAGTTAATACCCAGCTATGCCCACTGACATACTCTTTGTACAAATTGCATAAACATTCATAAAATTTCGCCGATTTTCCTTAGGAGATTTAACCAGAAATTATTCTAACATTTGTAATATTATTCAACAGTCATTTACAGTGTTGACCTTGTTGCTATATGTATTTATTTATGAAAAATAAAAAAATTATAAATAATCTTACACCTCTTCCACGGCTTTCAAGCATGATTTTACGCAGCCGTCAGATGTCGTTTTCATCGCGCACCGTGCCAATGGCGAATATTTCCCTCATATGTTAAAGTTCCCATAAGAGAAGTGCAATTTTCACAAAATTACAGCGTAATTGCACTGTAGAAATCAAAAATTGCATCAAGTTTATATTGTTGATGAAAAATCTTTTATTCCGTATTTTTTGTTTAATAAAATATTTGGTAAAATTTAACTTTACGGACATGACGCCGATTTTCATGAATTTTTGCATACTTACGGGGGTTTTTTGAGGAACTGATCACAAATCTAAAATCAGTTTTTTCCGGCAACCTCTGGTTTTTGAGTTAGAGCCTCCAAGTGAACTAACCTCAAAATGGACATTTTCCCAAAATTCCTTTTTCTTAGAACTGATTGCCCTCAAAAGGAAACACTGATTGGGCAAATGAAAAAAAATAATAAAAATGTCCGTAAAGTAAAATTTTACCAAATATTTAAATTTATTCGATTCGAGTTCTCAATTAATTCAGGAAATATTCAATATCAACGTGTTTTTTTTGTACAAATTGCAATTGTTTTTAAAAAATTGTAGGTATAAAGACACTTAATAGCATTTTACCTCAGAGAACAAGTGGCATTTTGTGACTGCTCGGAAGATGTTTCGACTTCCATCTTTACTTAACGACTCAAAATTTAAAAATTAAATAGATTTCACGTGTTCTACAAAAAATAGTAAAAACAATTTTGAAAATTAAATAAAAATAGGTTAGGGGCCGATGTCCAATACGCTGTTCTTTCTTAAATCTGGCTACAGGCAGGCAGGCTGAAATAGCCCCACAATTCATGACTAGGGTTGTTACCGGGCTGTGTTTAACCACCTGAAATGTCGCAAGACCTTCCGAACTTATCGCTGCGGTTCACTTTGAAATTTAACAACGATTAAATTTAAAGCAATGTATGTTGTGATTTTTAAAAATTATTTTAATTCTCACAAAGACTGCGATTACCTTTTTATATAAAACCTAACTTCGAAAATGAAATAACGTTTCTGATATGCTAAAATTTGCTTTTTACAGCTTCCTTGTCTTGGTTCTGAATAAAATAATTATGGTGCTGTCAACGGGCGTAATTTGCGTAGCTTGTTCTTATTTTGATGTTACGCTAACCAATCATATTTTAGAATTTTGACAGTTACGCTACGCTTTTACGCCCGTGGTGCGGCCATAAAGATATTACAGATAGAGCAGGGATGGGCGAAAACGTCTAATGGTGAGAAAGTGAAACAAGATCGCGGTACCCTATTGATCTCTCTTTACTGACGCATGCGAGAGATAGAGTACTGTGATCTTCGGTTCGGTTCGAAGCCTGACTCCCCTGCTCTATCTATAATACCTTTATGAGGACGGCGCCATTACAAGCGTCTCAGTAATCCAGTTGAAACCAGTCATTCTCTCTTGGTCGGCTGGCTTTAGCAGATATATACTCGAAGGTCTTGGTATTGGTGCTCGGTTATTGCCAGCTCCCGTACACTCCTTACAAGAGGAAGTACGACCCTATGTACTAAGTATTGCTTACACCCAAGCCGATGTTGTCAGAATTTAGACTTGACTTATTCCTAAATTTTAAGCTTTTATGTTTTATAAATAAATAGCTACAATTATTTGATCCATAAAACAAAACTTGTGATTTTTGAAAAATTCAGCTAAAATATTTTTCCGATCATCGTACAACTATCCAGTTATAAATACCTGAAAAAGAAAATGCGGGGATTTTAAATTGGATAATTTTATATATGAAGAAATTCAAGATGTCAATAAATGTATTTATAGACCAACGCATAGTTATGGCCCATTTATTAATATTTTGAATTAAAATTAACTATAAGAAATTTAGATTAGATTAAAATGATTCACCACTTGAAATGAAGTTCTAAATAAACTTCGCTTTAGTTGTTTTGTTCTCTGCTGTCGTGCGGTAGAAAAACACTTTTTTATTTATTAGGGGCCTTAGATTAGTAGGTAAGTAATGTAATACTGTACATGAATACTAATTTTGGTGATCAAAAAGGTAATTTAGATAGAAATAGTTTATAATAACTTTTTTTTCGCTGTTCCTAGTGCAATTTTAAAAAGGTCAAATAAGTTCAACTTTCAAGGTTTGTTTTTGTGATTTTGACGTAAAGTGAGTATGATGAGTAGTGAGAATTAAATAGATTCTAACCAGTTTCTCTGCGGATAGTGTTAAGAAAGTTATACGTAAATTCTTAAGAATTCGTGGGTTAATTCAACAATATTTGTTACTCAATAAAATAACCAAGTTTATTTTTAGGTTTTATGAAATAGTTTCTGTGTTTACCATGACAGGTAAATTACTAATTACATAAAAGAACGTTATCAGTATTATCTGACGCTGGATTAAATGTTTGAGTGTATTTCTAGTGCTTTATTTAGAAATTATTGTTTTTAGATCTGTATAAGACTGATTATCATGTTAAAATCTTCTGTTCAAAATAAAATTCTGAAAACACTGCCGGATGATCGACCTATTACTGCAATACAGGTAAGTTTCTTCGATTATTTAAAAACTTTTACAAAAATCCGTTCTTATATTCTTTTAGAATCTTTTCCTCTGATTTAACTCTCTTAAAATTTTGTAGAAAATTTATTAAAGTTTAGAACTTCAACATATCCCTGTCTGCAGTTCAGTCCTTTTATTTGTGATATTTTTTACCAAAAATCAATTTAAAGATAGATCATAGTACCATAGTGTTCTGAAATCAATTCACATAATAAATATTTTCTAACCAAAGATTTTAATATTTAATAAATAAATAAAGAAAGAAGTTGATAGATATGCCTTCACATCATAATCCCTACATGAAATTCTATAATTAAGGTGTAATTATAGTGTAAAGTTGATCATTGCATCAAATTAATTAAATTTTGGCTTTAAATCTGTATAACTTACATTTATTTATCTGCAACACCAGATTCTATCTCATTTTCACTATGTTTAGGCCATTTTAATTTGGGAGTGACGAAAGTAAAAAGAACTTAACCAAAATTTATCACATTGGTCCAAAAAGTCAGTAACCATTAGCCTAGTTTAGAGCATGAGGATCGTTAGGTACCCAATTAAGGACTTATTTTAGGTTTAACTCTGGTACCAAAATGACAGCTTAATGTATGTTCAGAACCTCATTGATTTTTTTGTTTAATACATATGATTAAATTAATTATTAAAAAAAGGTGGAAAAAAATACCTACAAAACTTTAAAATACATAAAGACAAAAATATTTTGTAGGTTGTGACTGGAATTTGCCGTATTTTAAGCGGAACTCGAACTGTCAAAGATCAAAAATGTCAATTTGGTCCTCCAAAAATGACCAACTTGTTTACAACAGAAATATCATATTTGATCCACCCTACTTGAAACGGATCAAATTTGAGTAGCAGATTTTAATATTCATGTGTTTAGTTGTGAAGTTAGGCGTGGAACTAAAAATTTGTTCCACTCAGTGAAAACAAGGCTATTTTTACAAATGGACTTGACCAATGGGAAGACCTTTTTTTCATTTGTTTTGGCTTACATCTTTTTCAAATTTAAATGGCCTGATTATAGGTACATATTGCATCATACTTAGAAAATAGAGTTCAGTGTGTGCGTCTGACTGGTGCTGCGTCAACGAACATTAGTGTAACATCCGAAGTCCACAAAGTTCTCATTTGGGACCAGTTCTTTTCTTATTGTATTTTAACTCTGTTCCATTAACCTTTAAAACATGTCGATTTTTGCTATATGCTGATGATTTAAAAATATTTCACCATGTGGGTAGTATAAGTGACTGTAATACTGTGCAGGTAGATTTGGATGGGATTGTTGAATGGTATAGGGATAATTGTTTGTCATTAAATATTAATTAATGTAAAGTAATGAGATGTTTAGATGTAAAAGTCCTGTTGCGTTTGAATACAAAATTAACAATAATCCATTAACAACAGTATCATATATTAACGATCAAGGGGTAATCTTTGATAGGGAGCTTAATTTTAATAAACACATTGACATTATTATTTTAAAATCATATTGGATGTTGGGATTTGTAGAACATGTAGAAATATTTACGACACTAGGGAAATGCCTTGTTTGTATACCTAATAGTTTAGTCAGATCAGTTTTGGAGTACAACAGTGTAATACGGTCACCTTCATATGCAGAGCCCGATTTAGTACTGTGGAGGTTCTTGGCAGTTCCGTGTGGGGGCCCTACATTTTACTATTCAAAACAAGGTCCACGAGAATGAGTAGTTGTTTTCTCCTACTAAATCCAAATCTGAAACTTGCTTTTCCGGAAACGTGATCAATCAATCAATCAATCATTTATTAGTCTATAAAGATCATATACATGACGTTAGACAGGTCAAAATTAATATACCATAATAGTAAAATAAAACAAAATAAAATAAAATAACCTTAACATAGATTAAAATGTAATAAAGACAGGACAAATATTAAAAGAGACTAGACAAAGCGCACAAAATACAATCAATATAACAAAACTAACAAGTTAAAACTTTTACTAAGACTTCATTTCCAAAAATTCCGAAAAACTGTAAAATACGTTCATAAATAAAAATTCTTTCAGTCTTTTTCTAAATATGGTTAGGGTCCTCGATTCTTTAATGTAATCCGGCATTCTATTGTAGATTTTAATGCAAGAATAATGGGGTGATTTTTCAAAGGTGGTCGTTCTGTGTTTTGGGATTTCTAGTGATGACGCATTCCTGGTTTTGTAGTTATGATTGTGCAGGTTCTTTTTAAATGTCCCCTTATTCTTATGAACATAAAGTGCACATTTCAAGATGTAAATAGATATTACTGTGAGAATTTTGTGTTTTTTAAATGTTTCCCTGCATGATTCCAATGGTTTCAGCCCGAATATGAGTCTGACTATTCGTTTCTGCGATACAAAGACTCTATTGATGGTTGTAGCTTGGGTCCAGAGCATAATATTGTAGGAGAGGAAGTGGTATGCAAGGGCATAGTATCCAGTTATCAGTGTATTAATAGGAACTGTATGTTTAAGTTTTAGCAAAGCATAGTATGCTCTGCTAAGTCCAGCACAAATGTGGTCTATTTGGGGTTCCCAGCTGTTTCTTGAGTCCAAATACGTCCCCAAAAATTTCACTGATGCAGCACTGTCATTGATGTAAGCTCTTGGAGTACTATTATAAAAATGAACCGTCATTGTTTTTTCCTCATTCAAAATCAGTCCGTTAGATGAGCACCACTGATTCATACTTTGACTTACTAAGGAAATTTTTTCATAAAGTTCATCTCCATTTCTGGCCGATATTCCAACAGTTGTATCGTCGGCGAACTTGATGGTTGTTCCTGGCAGTTTTAGGTCATTCACGAATAGTATAAATATTAATGGTGCAAGTATCGAGCCCTAAGGTGCGCCTAGGTTGACCTCAGAAAATTGTTATAAACTATTTAATTGTTTAATGTAGCTAATAAACTATTGAAGATAGAAAAATGTTCTCCAATACTTTTCTGTTCTTTATAAAAAAAGAAACAAAATGGCGTTTTATTAAATAAAATTCGTCAATAAGAACTGGAGATATTACGCAAAAATATTGCAAAATAACGATTTTTTAAAACTTTTCGCAATAACCTGGCTTCTATTTGACATAGAAAGTTTCATAGCCGCTTCTTTTAAACATAAGGTCTAAGCTTGAAAATAAGACATGACAGATACCTTAAATATTATTAGAAAAAAAGTTACAGCCTCCTCAGTGGATTATGTTTAACAAAAAAGCAGCGTAATTTGTTTATAAGCATTTTCAACTAAGAACTATTTAAAATATCACTGATCAAAGTTTGTGAAATCCGGGGTGAAATCATTTTTGTGCTGAAAACAAATATTTTGTGACTATTGTGGTGGCCCCTCTCTTGTGGAGGCGCCGGGGCAGTAGCCCCACATCTGTTTGTCTCTTTTTGTTAGGTATTGCTTTTTTAAATTTTCATATTTATTTAATTTTACTAACAGCTAATATTGAAGCCAAAATTATCTTTGTATGGATAGTTGTCAACAAAAACTGAAAAATACAAAATATTTTTTTCTTTGTGAATAAATCTTCTTCAAATTTTACATTATTATTTTCTGTTATTTTAGTTGTGTTACGTTTACCATTTTAAGATATATTATAAAATTAAAAATATATATTTTTTTTAAAGTTGATACATTTCTAGCCAATTTTCCTGTTATTTTAGATTGTAGAAAATTTGGACCAGTGTCCAAGAAGTTTTTATCCAATCAGTAAAACATATGACCAGGATTCTGACGCAGATTTAGGAGAAAAATCAATTTTTAAGAGTAGTGCAGGAAGGTTTTTGTGTTTGTCAAAGTCGGAAGGTAGGGCATTTATAAAAATTGTATCTTATATAACCTGCTTAGAAACCAACAAATGGCTATAGATAATTTGCTACTATGACCAACATTTTTTATATCCTAATTTAGGATATATTCGGAGCAAAAACAAATATGGGTAATTAAATTTAAAAAATTGAAAATTGATACAATAGTAGGTATACCCTGATAGTAAAAGTATCTTTGTATTTTCTAATACTCATGAGAATGTATAAAATATGTTGTCTTAACATATTTGTCCCTCTTTTGTCAGCACACCAGTAAAAACTACCTAACACAAAAAAAAATATTAAAGTTTGCAGTAAAACTTAAGTTCAATCTCTTGATTTATAGATACGAAGTTAACACATATATTTTGTAACGAAGTTAAAATATACCTACTTTATTTTCAAAGATTACATTTCTAAGGTTTCTAATTTATCATAAAAAAGTATGTTAAGTACTTAGAAACTAAGTTAATAATTATATAATAAAGTAAAGAATGTGTATAACTAATAACCTAAGTACAAATAATTATTTTTGTACTTTTAATTTTAAGTAACATTAATAATCGCCAATAAACGTTTTTTTTTTTTTTAAGAGCCGTGTACTCCCTGAGATCCTTGCATGAAATCCAATTGAATTAAAATAGTGAACATAGCAGACAACTAGTAATTACTAAAATATTTGGTCCAAAAAAAGTCAAAACACCCTATCTGACACTGAACGACGTGAGCTAGCCATTTAAATTCCAGTGGTTTTTATTTTGACAGTGTTACATTATAGCTCCAGTTTATTTTCACATAAAGAATTAAATTACAAACAACATTACCTAAAAAAATACTTTGCAATGACATTACTTGTACGTTTGTTTATTATCTTTGTGGGTGCGATTCTGAACCTGTTTAGGGACCATTTTTGTTCAAACTCAAAGTTCGGTTCGGCTTTTTATGCGGAGTATCGATATGGTCAGCCGTTTTCTGTTTTTCAAGAACAATCTAATTTAGTACTACAGTTTATTTATTTTTTAGCAGCATTCATAAAGCTTGAATACCTGTTGAGTGTTTTTTTTATCTATCATGTTGTACCATTTTTCATCAAGTAATGAGGATATGGAAGAATTAGAATTTTTTTAACTTTCTCAAAGTATTAGCTTTTGCAACATGTTAGTACAGATTCCGCAGTAGAGGCGACCTTCACCCATCTGCCAACCAAATAAAAAGTATTTTTATTCATCAATTTCAAAATTAAAAATTTATTTATAAAATTAAAGAAAGAATATTTTATTGGAATATTAGTACTGTCATGTTCAATAAAAAAGTAAAAATCAACTTTCCTTTAACACGCATATTCATAATATTCGTAAGTCATCCCTTAAAATGCTAGGATTTATTATCAGAACGTGCAAACATTTTACGAATGTAGAACCAATTAAGGTTCTATACTTTGCATTTGTAAGATCGAGGCTAGAATATGGATCGCTTATCTGGAATCCTATTTTTGGGGAATATATAAATGCTCTCGAGGGTATTCAAAGAAAATTTTTAAAATATCTGGCCTTTAAAACTAGTGGCAAGTACCCTGAACGGGGAAGCGATCACCAATCTCTTTTAAAAAAATTTAATTTACCATCGCTGGAACAAAGAAGGTCCTACCTTGCACTGAAGTTTTTATTCAAGTTGTGTAGAACTGAGGTAGACTGCGAGGAACTTGTAAGTAAGTTGGACTTTCGAGTTCCAAATAAGAACACAAGATCCAATTCATTATTTTATCTTGCGAGGGCTGCCAGCAACCAGATAAGAAGATCGCCCATCTACACAATGTGCAGCCAATACAACAAACTTTCTAATGAACTAGATATATTTCAAATGAGTGCCACACAATATTTGAAAGTGATTGGGACTTTAATATTTAATAATTTAATGACTTATAATGAGAGCTAAGTTGTATTTTATTCATTATTTGTTGTTTGTTTACTTAATGATTGTTAAAATAATGTTAAATGTCTTATAAATGGATGCCTGTTAGACGTTGAATAAATAAATAAATAAGTAAAAAATAAATATACATTCACTGTTTTTTTTTGCACAAAATTGTTGGTTATTAAGCGATACTATTATAGAATATTTAAAATTATTGTATAATATTGGCTTTTATATCATCTGATTAAATATGGAAAGAATAGATGGCGCCACTTTACAGCCTTCTATTTAAATGGTCGATATTTTTTGGAGTTTTATATTTTTACCAAAAATCTTAGTAAAATAAATGAAAACACGATTTTTTAAAATAAATTTCAAACATTGTATGATAGTTTCATGTACCAATTTTGTGATAAAAGAAGGGCAAGATAGTATAAATGAGTTTAATCTAATTGTCGTATTTAAGGATTGATATCTGAAAAATAAAACGTCAAAAAAAAGTTACTTTAGTTTTATAACCAGCGCGGCTGTATGCAAAAAATCATCGAAACCGGCAAGGGTCAAGAAAAAGAAAAACTTGCCATAATTTGAACTGGTTATTTGTGTTTTATGGTTACAATATTTTATAAATTTATAATTTGTATAAAAGTACAATAAAATAGTGTCACTTCATGCAGGTAACAAAAACAAATTTAACAAGAAGTATAGAATTTTTTACATCGGAGATTCTAAAATCTAATTACTTTTTAAACAAATACAGAAAAAGCAAAGAGGAACTTTAACATAAAATTGTACTTTTTTTTATTCAATAAGAGGGACTAGTTTATATTAAAATTTGCCTGGTCTGCCCAGTAATTGATAATTTTGATTCTTTAAAAGAATGAACTAAATTATTAAATTAAATAAAAGTACCTAAATGTAAACCTTAAATCTTTTTAATGATCCACAGAAATACACAAACATTGTGGTATTCATCTAACAGATAGTTAAGATTGCCTTACATTTCTCACTAGTATTTCCTATGAAATTTTTATTTTCTATTATTCATAATTGATATATTATTTATTCGGTTACCTAACGTTGCGTCTCATAAGAAGCACCTAATTTAAATATAAGAAATACTTACCTAAAGTAAAAAATGCCGGGTATGTTACCGTTTTGTTGGATTTGCAAGACAAAACCATACAACCTCTAGGCATTTTGTTACGGTAATAAGTAACAAACAATAAACACAGAATTATAGTCACAATTAAATAAACACTAATCACTAAAATAAGAAGGTTTTTATCAATGCAAAAAACTTTTGCAACTACAAAATATAATCATACAAAGCAAAACAATCGAAATTAATACGACGCAAACCATAACGAAAATGACGAAACCACAACGAAACATGAAATTTGCTTCAAAGGAGGGTGGATGAGACGACGACGGTTGATGGTACGGCGCGGATATAGTTTAATATGCGCCGCGCCGTTGCACTAGAAAACGGTACTCCGGCTTTCATAAAAGTATAATGTGTTGCCTAATTACACACTGACTTATCAGTGTGTAAGTAGGCAACACATTAAAATATTTCGTGGAATTTTGTTATTGCGCAGAATCGGCGGGGCCCACTCTGACAGTTATTTTCCTAGTGGGCTGGACATTTTTTGATCGAATAGGCCATAGCATTGGGCTTCCATAAACTTTCAAACTTCCCTGGTTTTTACTCCCTGGGAAGTGCTCCATAATTTTAATGAGTCAATCAGCCGGTCAGTAGAAAAATGGGCTATTTTCGAGATTGAATATCTTAGAAATTACTTGACATAACTGTCTCACAGGTAATTAGAATACTTATGTGAATTTACATACCAAATTTCATTCCTTTAGATAAAAAGCGACCGAAGTTATGATTTGAGAAAATGGCCTGAGACATTTCGTATAAAATATACACATTCATGCAGTAGGGCTGAATTTGGCATGACGCACTATCGTGCGACTAGATCCGGAACTGGTAAATAACTGGACATTTGCTTTTAAACAATCCTGAACGGATTCACTTCTAGTTCTGAATCGGTTTACTAAATGATTCGCAAACAAAGCTATTGTTTTGGTTAGTAAGAAAAATACAAAATATTTTTTTGGAATACCTATAATTTATACAGCGTTTTTAAATATTTTTTTTGTAATGGTAGTCAGGAAACAAAATAAAATGGCCAATGCGGGGGTAAACATGAATATAAAATATTTTTTAGATTGCAAAGTTGTAAGCAACCAATAATGCAGTATTGACAAATAGCCCAATCAAATTGTCATTTAAATAGGGCCCAAGTAAGCATGAAATAGGCTATTTAGTTTTATTGTTTTAATTAGTCTATTAGGGTGCTAATAACAGTAATCTGTGGTTTCCCACCAAAATTTTTGATGGGAGAACTTTTGACAGCCCAAAAACCACGAATTTTTTGGACTTTTTTCTGTTTTTTCGATATATCTCGGAAACTAATAGTCCTATTGTTTTGTTTATTCTGTACTTTTTAAAAGAGCGTTAAATTTTCTACAATTTTCATTTCCTTAAGTCTTGTTTAACTCTAACAACAAGCGAGCTACAGTCCGTCAAAAATTGTCTATTTTTGCCAACATTGCAACAAATCACTAAATCCTCCTATTAACTCCTTCATATTTCTTTATAAGTCGTCCAAAGTATTATAAGAATCATAAAATTGATTATGGTTAAAAATGGTTGACTTAAAAAAGCCCTGGGTTTGGTTTTTAAAGCGGTGGAGTGAGAGGGAGGGGCGTAGGTAGGAAGGAGGGGTGACGCCGCACAGTGGCTTATGGTACGACGCGACAAAAATCATAACTCTGATTACACCAAATGCAATTTAAAAACAAAAATAAATTTTTATCCACAGCCCGTCGCTTATACTTTCTAAGGAGTTCTTAAAGTTTTGGTTCCGCGACTGGGGTATACAGTGGGTCCCTAAAATAACCTATAAATTCATTCAAAATTCGCTTGGATCTGTTGATTTGTTATTTTGGTTGGGGTTTTTGGCACGATAATTTCTGTATACAGTGTGCCGAAATACAACAGAGCTTACTTAATTTTTTTAAATTGAAAAATAAAACATATTAATATAAGTAAATAAATTTGAATATAAAATTACTTAACAAAAAAACTAATTCCTAAAATTAGCAATAGCTTGCAAAACAAAATAAATAATCAAAAATAAATCATGAATAAAATTTATAGGCTAATTATTCTGAATCAGAACTACTTGATTCTTCAATTAAATTTAAGTTACGAAAAATCTAAAAAAAGGGAATCCACAGGATTTTTAATAAACATACTTTTCTAACTGAAAATCGAATTTGGTAGAGTTTTCCTTAGAATTAATTTTTCTGAGGCTAGCTAAATGGGGATCGGATGTTAACAAAGGTGTTCTAATTATATCAGTATTTGCAGATATTCTAGGGCACTTACAGGCATTATTTAATCGAATTTTACGACATTCTTTATGTCTTGCTTCCAAAGCATCCTCCGAAAGCTGACCAAGTGGTAAGTCAAAAAATTTGATTATATCACTCCCGTGAACTTATACCTTATGAACTGTATTGGGCATATCGATCATGCGGAAGAAGAGTGTTACAACTCAAAATTTTGTAATTTTCGGAGTTCCGGAACAAACAATTTAAAAAGTCATATGTTTTTAGTAGAATAAATGCTACAACTATAAGTACATTATCTAGATGGATCAAACGATAATGTACTTATAGCTGGTAACATTTTTTTAAATAAAAATATATGACTTTTTAAATTGTTTGTTCCGAAAACCCGAAAATTAAAAGTTTTGAGTTTTAACAGTCTTCTTCCGCATGATCGATATAGTACTAATTATATAATGATAAATATAATGTTCATCTTGTCTGATCCAATGAAAATTTAAATTCATTTGTATTAATTTTATAGCCAGATGCTATAATTTTTAAAATTAAACAAACATTTTCAATTAATTCACAATTTACTCCTGTGATTTCTGGACTTATTTGTCGGTTATGGAAAAAACGCCATACCCAGGCTTAGGTTTATCAATTATTAGACCCATCCTAGATTAAAATTTACTTTGGATTCTTTTTTTGTTGTTTTCAAATATTTTTTTTATTTTCTTTGCCTTTGACTCGCCATCTTTTAATTTATAATCGATATGATATGTGCAGCGGTACTCAAAAAAACGTATTCAACAATGTAAACTTGACAAAAAAATATATTTGAAACACTCTATTTAAAACGTTTCCATCAAATATGGTAAATAGCATTTCGTATGAGATTTTTACATAATTACCTTCACAGATAAGCTCATAAAGTTTTAATGCGCTTATTGATGCATTGACAATATGTTCCCCATTTCGAACTAAGTCTTCATCTTCTTTCATAAATACAAACTTTATTGGCTTTTTTAAGTCAACCATTTTTAACCCTAATTAATTTTATGTTTCTTATAATACTTTGGACGAGTTATAAAGAAATATAAAGGACTTAATAGGAGGATTTGGCGATTTTTTGCAATCTTGGCAAAAATAGACAATTTTTGACGGGCTGTAGCTCGCTTGCACTTAAAGTTAGACGAGACTTTAGTAAATAAAAATCGTAGGAAATTTAATGCTCTTTAAAAAAGTACAAAATCCAGTTTCCGAGATATATCGAAAAAACTGAAAAAAGTTCAAAAAATTTGTGAGTTTTGGCCGTGAAAAGTTCTTCCATCAAAAATTTTGATGGGAAACCACAGATTACTGTTATTAGCACACTAATAGACCAAATAAAACAATAAAACTAAATAGATCATTTCATGCTTACTACAATGTACTATTTGATTGGGCTAAAAGTGACAAATATTATAACTCAAAACAAACCGTGGCGAATGGGATTGTTGTAAACGTATGTAATTTTTTTTTAAATGTCACCAAATATGAGCAATGTCTGAATTATCACCGCCAAGCAAAAAATAGCCATTTTGGCAACAAGTAGCCATAAATGACAATAATAACCAACGAATTTCTACTTAATTACGCAATATGTTAAAAGTCAGCAGTCGTTTGACATATTCGTGGTCCATTGCGATTTTCCCTTCGTTTTTCTATCAGTAGACATAAAAAAATAAAATGCATAAAAAACAAGACAATAATTAATCGAAACAAATTAATTTTAAAAAAATGTACATTGTGAAATAACCTTGAACGGCCGTGAATTATTGGACTCACCGAAGCGTTAAGATCAACTTTACTTTTCAAAACCGTTTAACAGATTATTTTAAACCTCAATTTAATTATAATAAAACTAGAATTATATTTAATTATTTAACGTACTGATTAATTGACACTAAAAAATAATAGAATAAACGAGAATCAGATAATATTCCTCTTTATGATTTTATTGTAAGCAGCTTAATTTTTTTAATCTTATCTGTTTTCTTTACAGCTTAACTTGGTTAGTAATTACCTTATAAAGATGTAAAGATAGTTTAGCACATGAACGATTTAGAATAATTATTTATTTTACTATAAGTATAAGAAAATATCAGTAAATAAATGTTGATTTTCTTTTTCCAAAATGACAGTAAAAGTACATCGCTAAAATTCTACAAACAATCGGAAAGTCTTCTGTCTTTAAATAAATAAATACTTTATTAACTAACCAGAACCAGGCCATTTTATAATAAATACTGAACAGCATATGCAAAGATCAACAATATAACAAAAATCATAAAACAACATGAATCTTATACAAAGAATAACATAAAATACATTTATAAAATATTAAAACAAAACACATAAGAATCATAAATGATTTCAGCAGGAGAGGCTCCAAGAACATCACCATAGAATATCCTTCTTTTCATAGTCTGGTCAACATGTACCTTTTTAAATAAAAGATTTTGTTGTTTATTCTGCGAAAATTATGATCAAGGTGTCATTGAATTCGAATATTAAGTTTAAGGAAAAGTCCCAAAAGGGGCCGATGAAAATTGCAAAAGTTATAAACAATTTTTAAAAAAAGTAGGGGTTTGTTTTTTTCTTTGAATATCTCGAAAACTATCAAAGATATTCAAAATTTGAAAAAAGATCTAAAAAGAGGAGGACATTTCCGAAAAAATAGTCCAACCTCCCAGAACTGTATCTTTAATATTTATAATTTTTACAGAGCCCTGAAAATAGAGCTAAAAGCGGGTAGTCTAACTTACGCGCGCGGTTCGTCACTCGGACACGGTAAAAGACGCGCGGAGGCCAGACTACCCGCTTTTACGGCTATTTTCAGGGCTCTGTAAAAATTATAAATATTAAAGATACAGTTCCGGAAGGTAGGACTTTTTTTAGGAAATTTCCTCCTCTTTTCAGATCTTTTTTCAAATTTTGAATATCTTTGATAGTTTTCGAGATATTAAAAACCAAACCCATACTTTTTTTAAAAATTGTTTATAACTTTTGCAATTTTCATCGGACCCTTTTGGGACTTTTCCTTAAACTTTCTACATAAGATTCCGAATCGAATGACACCTTGATCGTAATTTTCGGAGAATATACAAAAATGTCATCCAAAAAGGTACATGTTGACCAGACTATCCAGTTTATTTTAACTTGAGTTATTGAACATGAAAAGAAATCAATATTATGAGAAAACAGGTTTGCATTTCTGCAAAACCTACTTAGTGATAAGGATATTCCATGGTTTATTCGATGAAATGGTACAGGGAATAGATTACTATCTCTTATTGTCATCTGTGGAATATTACTACGCTAATAAAAATCATCAAATAGTAGACAAAAATAGCGATAAAAAGGGAAAAGATGAAATAATAAAGATGGTCGAATCAGTTGAAGACATAAAACGCAAATGCGAAGTTCTAGAAACAACATGCCCCAAAACGGACAAAGTAGATAAAATCTGTCAATATGTGGATATATCAATCAATACAATAAATGATCTCAAATCTAATACTATAGATATGGCTTCAAAAATTGATAAACTAAAAACGAGCTTTGAGAACGTAAGAAAAAAATGATACACCTCTACACTTTCAACAATAGCAACCAACTAGCACAGAAAACCAATAAAAGTAATAATAAAGGGGAAGCAAGTGATATAACAAAATTAGCCAAATCATATGAAGACCTAAAGCGTAGATGCAATGCTTTGAAATCTGAAATGAACTCTATGAAGAACACAGTCTCCAAGTTATTTAATTCCCTAAAAGCAGCGGCGTCAACTGATTTACTGGCAGAAACAATTCCACAAAAGGGAAAAAGGTCACTAGTATAGCAAACACACCCAAGGGATTATTTCAGCGGCAAGCAACATCACAAAATTGTCTGTTTTTGTTAGCAAGCTCTCGCCCGATGTAACATCAGAAAAGTTGCTGGAATATCTGCAGAAGACATTGGGTGCCTCACATACCTTTAAGTTGGAACAACAGTATGTCAGGTCTGGAGATTACGTCAGCTTTAAAATAGATGCCGATCCTTCCTTAGAACAACAGCTACTTAATGTCTCAAACTGGCCAAAAGGAATTATTATAAAAAAGTTTAAATTTTTTCGGGGCCACATGGGACAGGAAAATTCACCTCCAAGAAACCACCAGAGGTTCCCAGGAAGATCTTTTACCAGATGGGGAAACTACCATAGGCAATATTAAAAATAAAAACATACCAGTGACAAAACAAGCTGAAGCCAACATGAGAGTCGTGGATAAGCCAAATGGCACTGTCAATTTAAATAAGGATGGTAAGTTTTTCTTACTGCATGCTAATGTTCAGGGTATTCGCGATAAGATCGAAGAATTCGAAATTTTGTTAACGGAAAAGTCAATTGACTGCTTCTGTGTAAATGAACATTGGTTGTCTCAACCTGAATTTGAAGTTATTAATCTGGATGGTTTTGGTGCTGCTTCTGGTTTCTGCAGGTCTGTGAAACAGCGCGGGGTGTGGGTATAAACTTTAGAAATAGTCTGGTAAGCACCTCACTCAATCTAGAGCCAATGTCGATTGAACAGCACATTGAAGTGACTGGTATCTTGGTGAGATAGCTTAATCTTCAGATTGTTACAATTTACCGATCTCTAAATGGAGATTTTGATTTGTTTACAGAGGGTCTTATAAATATTTTAAACAAGTTAGATCATTTAAAACATATAATTATAACGGGTGATTTTAATGCGCATTTCCATACAAGCAATGCAAAAGCACATGAAATATGTAACATATTTTTGTCTTTTAACCTTCATAAATTTGTGAGTATTGCAACAAGGAAAGAAAATTGTCTCGATAACGTTTTCTCTAATAAAACTGAACAAACACTAATTACCACTAACCTTCCACTTAATCACCTATCTGATCATAATGCAATTAAGTGTAGTTTTACAGGTCTGTCAGAAATTCCAAAAAAAACTCATATTCACTATAGACCAATAACCCAACTGGGACTATTTAACTTCTATAACTGTATAGAAGAGGAATCGTGGGACTTTATCTCCGATAGTCTTTTTAATATAAATGATAAATTTACCAAGTTAACTGATATTATAAAGGGAGCAATAGAAAAATGTTTTCCATTAAAAGCAAAAAAAATTGACTATAATAATAAAAAATACATATTAAATGGTTTAATGATCATCTACGGGAAATGCGCGATAAACTGCACTTTGCTACAGATTTAAACAAAGTTAACCCAACCCTAATGCCCAATACCTTGGTAAGAGTAATGAGGGCAAAATATCGAAATGAAATTCGAAAAGCGAAAAAATCTGCTCATGACAACTTCATAAATACGGCAGTAAACAAACAGGCTGCTATGTGGCAAATTGTAAACAATAATCATGCTTGTAGACACAGCTATTCCGATACTCTTGACGCTGAGCGGTTTAGTAAATATTTTTGTTCTATAGCTGAGAATGTCATTGATCAGCTGCCAGACTGTAATACAAATTTCCGCGACTATCTAAATAAAAGTATAGAATGTCCTGAACTTAAGATTAGGCACATTACTTTTAATGAAACTCGCAAACTGATTAGTAATTTAAAAAACAAAAAAAGTAAAGATCATTTTGGAGTGAGTGTGAAAATACTAAAAACGATTAAACATTTATTGATAGTCCCTCTTACTAAATTAATAAACTTAGCTATAATGCATGAAATCTTTCCAGACATACTAAAGACCGCAAAAGTTATTCCTATTTATAAATAAAAGGGTTCAGTGGATGATTGTTCAAATTATAGGCCTATCTCACTGTTACCTATATTATCTAAAATTTTTGAAATGGCAATTAAAATTCAGTTGACTGATCACTTTGAAAATAATGCATTGTTTTTCCAAGGGCAGTTTGGCTTTAGAAATAAAAAATCCACATCACTGGCAATAAACTGTCTTGTCGAGCACATTCAGAGAGGTTTTGAGAATGGCCTTGATACTTTTGGCCTTCGATTGTGTTCGGCACGACATTTTGCTGGAAAAACTGCCATATTACAGGATTGGCAATGGTATGACAAATCTGTTAAAATCCTACCTTTCATCACGATTCCAGTTTGTTGCGTTTGGAGGGGAAAACTCAAGTCTGAAATCAATAAAGTTTGGTGTGTCCCAGGGCTCTGTCCTGGGCCCGGTATTGTTTCTTATTTTTATAAATGACCTTCCAAACTTTCAGGATTTACTTAAGATGATCTTATTTGCTGATGACACCACTACACTTAATAGTTATCATCCATCTCAAATCCAGGGAATTGTGGAAACACAAGCTAACATTCAGCAATGGTTTCTTGCAAACAAACTGTGCCTGAACATACAAGAATCTCAGCACATAAACTTCACACTAAGACAGTCACAAAGCCACAAACCATTTGACACCAGTGAAGAAGTTGTGTTTCTTGGAGTTACACTTGACCCAGGACTGACTTGGGAGGCACATGTTGACCATCTTTGCAAAAAATTGTCAAGAGCACTGTTTTTAATAAGGGGACATTCTCGCTGCCTGTCTTTGGATGTCATACTCTGTGCTTACCATGCAATGTTTGCATCAAGGATGTCCTATGCTCTGATTGGGTGGGGACATTCATCCCATGCTGCAAAAGTTTTTTCATTTGCAGAGAAGATTTTCCATTCGCAATAATTGCTAATATTGGCTACCGGGAGTGATTGTATGACAACATTTTATCAAATTAGGGGTTCTTACTTTCCCATGTTTATATATCTTCCAGTGCCTCATGTTTATTAAACAGAACATTCACTTGTATCAAAGCAACCAGCAGGTCCACAGTTATAATACACGTAACAATCAGGATTTAATCCATAACTTTCACAGACTTGGGAGATCCAGGGGTGGCACCAATTACTTCTGTATAACGTACTTTAATGCACTTCCGTTGCACATTAGGAGTTTAAATGACAAAGCCTTTAAAAGCACGATAAAAAAATACCTGTTAAAAAATGCTTTTTTTTCCGTTAAAGAATACCTGGGCACTAGCTTCATTTTTGATTGTTGACTAGATTTTCTTAAAGAGAATGATACTCCAGGACTCTCATGGCTGCAAAGCTTTTTATAAAATAATTTTTTTAGTTTTATTAAATTTTAAAGATTGTATATGACTTTGTTTTATTGTGATGTAACTGTACTGTATTTCTTATTTTAGTATAATTTTTAAGTAATTAATATATTTTGTAGATTGTTTTATTTTAATTTGTTTTAACATGTAATAATTGTATTCATTTCTTATATTATGTAAATTGACGTGTAAAAACACTTATGTAGTGTAATTACCAAGGTACAAATAAAAAAAAAATTAAAGTTAACAAATCAGGGTAGTCAGTATAACCATTTACAATTTTGAAAAGTGTACAGATATCCAAAAATCTTCTTCTCAACTAAAGATCTGGAAGATGCAACAATTTCATCAGGTCACTGTAAATCACCTCGACTTAAAGGCAACAAATCTTAAAAATTTTCTCTGTAGCCTTTCTAAGAAGTTTATATGAGTCCTGTACAGAGCTGTCAAAACTTGAAGTACTTCAAGTAAAATTTTACTTGAAGTACTTTTTTGTACTTCAAGTATTTTACTTCAAGTACTTTTTATTAGGAGGTACTTGTACTTGTACTTGTTTAGTTTTTATGAAGATACTTGGATTTGAACTTGATTTGACCAAGTAAATTACTTGAAGTATTACGATGTACTTGAAGTAAAAAAGTACTTCAAGTAAATAAAAGTACTTTAAGTAAAGAAAATACTTCAAATAAATAAAAAGTATTGAAGCTGTTTCTATTGTATTACATTACAGCGCTCATTTGAATTGGATTCAACAGCAAGACAAGTGTAACAAGTGTAAAATCCTTTATTTTGATACCCAATTTGTTATATTTAATAATGATTACTAACAGCCATTTTTCATGACAATTTTATTATCGAACGCATTCAGAATACGAAACAGTTTCCAAATCACTCCCGAAAATGTCAAAAAAGTGACAGTTCAAGAATATTCTATTGGTGCGATTTGACGTTTGATGGAGCGGTTCCCCAACCATTTCGTATTGTGAATGCGTTCATTATTACCTTCATTTGAACGAAAACCCCTGTATTTTAATAGGCAACTTAAACAAAATTTCCACCAATAAAATGGAAACGACATCAAAATTGAAGTTAGGTTGTTCTGACTTGATTTTGTGTTGATGGGAAATTAAAATATTTCCCAATAATAGGTTTTGGGTGCCAACCTGCTGTAGGTACCCATATGAAGACACTCGCTTTTGACAGATGTATCGGATGCTAACGCCAACCCGTTGGCAACCACAGGGAAAAAACCCATTTTGGAAAAAACCAATATTTCCTATAATAGTTTTAGGCCCAAGCGCTCACTCGAGTACGGCATTGTAGGCCTGTTGTCATAAATTTACATACGAGATTTTACATTATTTCGGACATCGGATGCATAAGATCCCGACTTATAACGGGACACTTAGCAACCCTACTTATTTTCCTAACTATAGTTTTTACCGACTGGCCTACTTTCCAAGGGCGTAGCTCTCAGTCCTTAAAGCTTTTGGGAGTTGTTAGAAAACCCCGTTTTGAGGAATAAACCCTCTAACTTCCTTACAAAAATACTACTCAAGTATAATTTGTTTTACTTGAAGTACTTTTAATTACTTCAAGTACTATTATGTACTTCAAGTACTTTGGTTTACTTCAAGTACCTTGGTGTACTTCAAGTACTTTGTTTTACTTCAAGTACATTGTTTTACTTCAAGTACTTTGGTTTACTTCAAGTACTTGGATTTACTTCAAGTAAAATACTTGGGTGGTACTTCAAGTACTTTTTTAATTTACTTGAAAATGCAAGTACATTTTAATGAATACTTGGTACTTGTACTTGAAGTAATTTTTAAAAAATCAAAAACTTGGTACTTGTACTTGAAGTACTATTTAAGAGTACTTTGACAGCTCTGGTCCTGTATAAGAGGACCACACTTGACAGGCATATTCCAATAGAGATCTTATATAGGAGCAAGACAGTCTTAAAACAGTTTATCAAAACCCTCCAAAGTTCTCATTACAAAACAAAGCATTTTTATTGCATGAATATAGATGTATTCGATGTAGAAGTTAAAAGTCGGTGCACTGTCAAAGTATATACCAAAGTCCTTGGTGTTAAATTAGGCTAATCAATAGAGATTTTTTTGCACACTTAAATTTAGCCGGAAACAACCCTTTGCCATCTGTTAAAACATGATAAATAGATGAAAACCCCGGTTTTGGCCCCAGCGAATAATTTTTTGGAGTTTTTCCGGATTTTCTCGGCGAGAAATGCTCGGAAAAAGCTGTATAAGAAACCATTTTGTAGGTTTTTTAATTCTATAAAAAAAATCCCATTGACAAACTAAAAAAATACCTTTTTTTACAGTTTTTATTGTTTAAACAATTACTGTAAACAAATCGCTGGGGCCAAAACCGGGGAATTCATCTATTCATCATGTTTTAACAGATGGCACAGGTTGTTTCCGGCTAAATTTAAGTGTAAAAATGAGCACATTTTTTTCTCTGTGGGTTGGCCTAAATACAGTCTTAAGAGGGATATTACCAATATATGTTAAAATATTACAATATATTTATTTTTATGGACCTTGCATTTGTCAATATTTAATGTTATTCTATTTAAGCTACATTAATATTTTTTTATGTGAATAGTCGATAAATCAATTTTTTGACTTTTGACTAAAGATTTGAAGGTCATGCATTGATTTTTTTTAATATTTCATTTTTTTTCCTGTTGCGCATCAAAAATAAAATAAGAAAAACAATCAAAAATAATAAATTTTGAATTTTTCAAATTTTTGTTAATTTTTTTTTTAATCAAAAAAATCACATTAGTTCTGGTTAAATTTTTTTATGTTCTACTCGTCATCGGATTTTTTTAAATATTGTAAAACTTACTTTTTTTACTTAACGTTCTTTATTGAATTACTATAATATACAATAATATAATAATTCAAAAGGCTATCGACCGTGGTCCTTCCGCCTTTGTAATTAAAACATATAGACTTTACTTTCATATATACAATTAAAATTTCGATAAAATTGATAAAATATAATACACACATTTGATATAAACAATCAAATTTAAACGAAAAACAATTACTAAATATCCCTGGTCTGTAGTTTTTCCCATAGGGTGGATTGAGGATGTCTTGCACCTGGGAGAGCATCTGGATTGCGTTCTAGGCAGTATGGAGTAAGTAGGTTGATGTTATTTTCATTTGCAGCGAAACTGTTAGCTAATCTTTGTAGTCTTTCCTCAATTGTTTCTATATTGCACAGCTCATAAAGAAGAGTATTAGATGGATTGTGAAGTCTGTTGTTAGGGTGACGAATCTTGGTAATTTTTCTCAGGGCTGTTGTCTCGGCAACCTTTAAATTTCTCAGTGCTGGTGGTTTGCAATTTAGGTAAAGGGGATGTCCATATTCAATAATTGGTCTGCAAATTAATTGGTAGATTTTTGTAGCTGTACCTCTACTTATGCCTTGTGATTTGTAGGTAAGCCACGAAAAATGTTTAGCTCTACTTATTGTGGATTTTTTAACTGCAGCTGAGTGGGCATTCAAGTTTAGTTTATTGTTTATAAACATCCCCAGATATTTTGCCGTAGACGAGGGCTGCAAGCGATGTTGATACATTGTAAGTGATGGTGAGTTTGGTCGAGGAGAATGATTAAATATGACATACTGTGGCTTAGTCGGATTTGGCTTAAGTCTCCATTTGTTAAACCACTGAATAGTGTTATTTGAAAGCTGTTGTAAATTTTCTGTACTTTGTTTTACCGTTTTGCCATGAGAGACTAGAGCTGTATCGTCTGCAAATTGTAGTACATAACTCACTGGAGAAAAATGATCTTGGACCTGAACTTGGTGATTGTAGATATCAGAACAGTATATGTTATATACAAATGGTGACAGTGGGGATCCTTGCGGGAGGCCTTGCTCAGGTGTGAATTCTTCCGATATACTGTCATTCACTTTTACTGTTAAGGTACGGTTGCCTAGTAATTTATTAATGAAATGGATTAGTTGTTTTGAACAGTTGGCAAGGTATAGTTTGTATAACAGGCCGTGGTACCAAACACTGTCGAAGGCTTTGTTTATGTCCATAAAGAGAACTGGAGATTTTTATTTATTAAGCTTACTTGCTTCTACATTATTTTTTAAAATGAAAAGAGGGTGAATGGTGGAGTTTTTACTTTTAAAACCGAACTGATATCCTGGAATTGTATGATCTGTTTGAGATTCCACTTTTCTCTTAACTATGCTCTCAAAGTTTTTTCCAAGTACTGGGAGTTGGGTGATAGGACGGTAGTTAGCAGGTCTAGAGTGGTCCATATTTGGCTTAGGAATAGTTATTATCGACCCTTTTTTCCAATCTGGCGGCACATAGCAATGTTTAAGACAAAAGTGGTATATTCTTAAAATATAGTGATGAATATTTGCGTGTAATTTATTCAAATGAAATTTTGTAATGCAGTCGTGACCTGGAGCATTGTTTTTTCCTCTCTTTACCATGTCGAAATAGTCTTCTTCCTATATGATAATATCAACTGTTGGAGGATCTGTAAAGAAGTATTCTTGAAACCAATTTTCCACGACGGCAAATTGGTTTTGGTCGAAATTAGGGTCTTCCGAAAGCTGATATGCCTTTTTGTAATGGGCTGCAAATAGACTACATTTCTCTTCTGGTGTTTTGTACGTTTTTTGGCCTTCTTCTAAATTCGGTATGATGTTACTTCTATTTTTGTACTTGGAGAGCTTTTTAATTTCGGTCCAATAGTTTTTTCCCCTCTTGTTCTTAATATTTTCGCATGTTGTTATCCATTTGTGTGTCTTAAATTGATTTATCAAAAACCTTATGTTTTTATAAATCATGGGGTTACGATTTACTAAGTATTCCCTGTACATCTGTCTCTTTGTCTTAATAAGCTTAATAATAAATGGTGGCAGTTCGTGTATGTAAAATTAAAATGTTTTTTGGGTGTATTTTCCAATATGGCGGTAGAAAGAGTTTGATTGAATTTGGAAATTGAGTTTTGTAATGTTCTGGTTTTGTCCATTATTAATAAAAGAGTTCATTCTGTTATTTACTTTTTCCATGTTAGTTTTATTGAGATTAAGCTTAAATGTTGTTCTTTCTGGAATTGAATTATAGAAATCTATAGCAATTTTAAATCCAAGATGGTCCGAACCCAAGTCTGGAGTAAGTTCGACACTTATCAAATTTTGTTCAAGGTTTTCCGTGTAAAGTAGAAGGTCTGGCGTGGAATCTTGATTCTGAGGCATTAAAAATGTTGGTTCAGTTCTAAATTTCTTGAAGTTTGTGTTTGTTGAATGTTTGTATCTATCTCTTTTTCAATCCTCCAGTAGCATTAAAGTCACCAACAATAACGGAATATTTGTATAGTAGAGCCTTTGTAAATATAGTTTCTTCGATAGTGTTATTTAGATTAATGTATACCAAAAAGAAGTGCAATTTTTCGTCAAGAAATGGAACTGAGAAATGTAGGCATTCGTTAAGTCTGTTGTTAAGCCTTGGTGGATTTTCCCTACTCATATGGAATGATGGGTGTGTTTGTATTAGATTTCCTCCCCGTGTGTTATTATTTAAAATGTTTCCATTAAAGCGACTGATATCCCAGTCTCTATAGGGGACGTTGCTATTTAGTTTAGTTTTTGTTTCCACAAACATGGCACAAGTAATATTATTATTCTCTATGTAATTGTTTATTAGATGTTGTTTACTTTTATAGCTGTTTATGTTAGCATACAAAATATTATGTACTACCATCAAGCGCCAACTGACTATTATTCTGGCTTTCATTAGGTTCTGTGGGTGATATAGAGTTTTCATCTTCTCTGTCAAACATTAAAATATAAACTCTGTTGCCAGAGAATACCGCAGTTGTGTCAATGTTAAAGTTGTTTATAAATTTTTTTTTTTAATTTGTTAAGTAATTCTTCTCGTTTGATGTTACTTGGGTCATTTAATTTATTAATGTAGGTATTGACTATGGTATCATGAATAGTAACAGGTTTGTGAATTCTTGATTTGGTCTTCTCACTAATAATGTCTTTGGATTTTTTGTTAAGACTTTTAATTTCAATATTTGGGACACCTTGAATAGGCTGGGTTTGTCTGTTAGGGCATTTAAAGGACCATGCTTCATGTTGTTCCGAACCACAGCTCGAACACTTTGGAGGTAGTGTCGATGTACATTTGCTGACTGGGTGAGTACCAAAACATTTGGGGCATTTTAAAGGTGTTGAACGTGCATCTGATGTGTGGTCGAAGGCGTGACACTTGCTGCAAGGTTTAGGGGCTGGTTCTGGTGGTTTACTAGGCAATACAGGGTAATGTCTATATTTGTAGTAAAAGCCCCTATTTAGAAGAGTTTCAAATGTTAATTCTGAGCCAGTTATTATTCTTATTAGAGAAGTAGGTTTCTGGGTTGCTCTTGCAGTAATGCGTTTGCAGTACCGGTAATCCAAATTAGGCTGGGATAAACGTTGACTTATTGTTTCATCAGTTATATCAGTTTCGACGTTACTAATAACAACTGAATAAGTTGCAATAGGCTGGGACGAGGTTGGCTTGTAATTTGGAAAAGTTTCTTTAAATGACTGGATAATTGATTGTGAAACCATTTTCGACAGTGTTTCTGTAATTTTAGATTTTTGAGTGTTTGCTTTTAATAAGAGAGCCTATTTTAGTTTTTATTATTTCATCGTCCGCATTCGGATACTCTTTTTCCCATATATTTATAATTTGTAATCTTGAGTACTCCGCCCCTGTTGTTAAATAAAACATATTTTTATAATTTGGATTTATTCTTAGATTGTATCTCTTATCTGATATTTTTTGTTGTTTATCTGGGTGTTGTTTGTTATCTGAATATTGTAGATAAGATTGGGTGTTGTTTCCGATGGGTTTGGTATGGTTAGAATCAGCATCTTTTGTTGATGTTTTTGTTAGTTTGTTTACAGTTTGGTCGCCTAAAATTACTTTGTTTACCTCTGCTTTAGACATTTGTTTGGATTTTTTGTTGGGTTTTCTTCTCTTCTGCCAAGTTTTCTTTTCCTTTCTAGATCTAGGCCTTCATCCTCTTTTGCGGAAAGGCTTCCATCACTTGTTGACGACATCGGTGTAAGTTATTTTTTGATTTTTTGCCTTTTAAATATATCAACTAACAGCAATGAAAACAAAAAACGTGTTTACTCTCTAAAAACGTAGGTCGTATTCAATATTGTAAAAATTTTTAAAAATCTTAAAAATTGAGTTATCATTTTTTTTAAGTTGTTCCTCTTTTGATAGGCAACAAAAAAAATAAATATTGCGAAATATTATCGAATTACCCTCAAATTTTCGGTCAAAACTCAAAATTTTGAATTTTTTAATTTTCGATTGCAAAAATCATTATGAATCCGTTGTTTTTTGATCATTAATTAAACAATTTGTATCATAAATTCTATAAAAAGTAGAACAAAATGAAAAAAAAACGCTTCGATATGTCAATTTTTCGATTTTTTATGGCCAAAAAAACAGTGGAGCCCCACTTCTATATAATTACCCCATTATTTTATACGCATTTTTAAAGCTATCTTACCATAAATACAAACAAACAAAAAAAGATTATAAAGAAATGATCTAGATAAATAACATCAAAACAGAAAAATAAAAAGTCTCACTTAAAATGCCAATAAAATGTATTATGACCTAATTAAATAATTACTAATAGGTACATTTATTTATAATTCAATGAAAAAAATATGAACTCTTAAAAATACATTTATAACAACTCTTAAGTATACAGATAACTTTCAGCAGATAATAAAAATTTTAATTTGTGTTGAATTTATACTTTAAGTTTTCTTTTGCCATTTTAATGTAACTATTTTGGATTTTCAATATGTGATTGTAATTAATGTTATTTTATTATTTAAATAACCCATTGTGGTAAGTTATAATAATATTACATACTTAAAAATATTTTTTTAGTTTACAGAAATGTTGGAAGTTTAGGAATTATTTCATTTGAGTTAATAATTTATTTAAATTAATTACCTTAGTTTGTCCCCATTCCGACGACATTGTAAAGTGTCCTAAGGGCGTTGGAGTCATCCTTTTTGCACTTTTCTTACGTACTGTATAACAGCCAATTCCAGACTTTTCGATTCTTTTCAACGCTACTATAAATGGCGATAGGAAACTCCACAAGGGCCAATGTTACATCTACTTTCGAACCGTTAGCATAGTTATGCTCCATTGTTGTTACCATAGTAATGTTTTGTTAACCTGAGAGCTAATAAAAAGGTTTAAAACTACCCTCCGTGTTATTAAACGAGGTATTACGGAACAATAATGCCACAAACAAAACACAACTTAGGGTTTTAATTTCTGCAGTTATTAAACCGAGTTTTTAAGCTGCTTTAGACCTTTTTAGGTGATACGGCTGGATATTTTGAAAAAATTAGAGATTTAGTTTTATTATTAAATGTTAAGTTGAAGTGTCTGATTTGTTGAGCAAATTACTAAAGAAGGCTAAAATCAGCCGAAACGTCTGATCTGAATATCCATAGAACCGAAAGAAATATATTCGTTTAATTTTACTATTAACTAAAATCATAAAAGCAGATTGCATAATACACTTCAAAGCTCGCTTCAAAGTCTTTAAGAAAAACAATTTTCCCGTATATAATATATAAATATACAGGGTGTTTCATTAATGTTGCGAAAAATTTTACGGACGGACTTCTTGGATAAAAATACGAAAAAAAGTTTCTATAAACATATGTCTTAAACTTCTTAACTTTTGAACTGTAGAGCATTTAAGTTTTTTTTGGGTTATTTCATTTTAGAATTGTAAATAAACATAGGCGCACGACATTTGGGATATATGGTTATATTTCTTACATATTTATAATCATCTGCAACCCTCAATGGTTTTTTCCATTGTATCTTTTTCAAGGTTTAAAAATTTGCTATTTAAGAAATGCTGAGAAGGCTTTACCTAATTAGAAACTTTTTTCTGTCTTGCGTTTTGTTCGTTAATTGTGTTGATTTTGAGTAAAAAAAATAAATACATGTCAATAATATGAAGTCAGCATACAATGAAAAAGCCATTGAGGGTTGCAGATTTTAGCCCCATTCCAGGATAGCAGATAATTACGAATATTTAGTTTTATTCTTCTTGGGTTTTTCGTTAAAATTTTAAATTTTTAAAATCAAAACATGGCTTTGATTGACGTTTCGGTTTATTTTTTACAAAACCATCATCAGAATCTATAACAATAATTAAACAACCTTAATATTTTTATGGAGATAAACAAATAGAAAATTTTTGTAGGTGTTGGTAATAAAAATATAAAATAACAAACCTTTTGTTTTTTACGAACATGATACTTCTTAAAAAAAAGGTATGTTAATTTATATTTTTCTAATTAGGTGAATTACCTACACCTACAAAAATTTTCTATTTTTTTTTCTCTATAAAAATATTTGGGTTATTTTATTATTGTTCCAGATTCTGATGATGGTTTTGTAAAGAATAAACCGAAACGTCAATCCAAGCAATGTTTTGACTTTATTAATTTAAAATTTGATCAAATATTACAAATATTATTGTAAGAAAGCCTTAAGAAACTGTTACATTGACACTAGGACATGTGATTCCCTTCATCTAACTTTTATTTTGGTTTTATGAATAACTTTATCGAACTATTTTTTTAGGAATACCCGGTTTTGTTCTGCAAGAAATTATTGTACTTAACGAAAAGACTAATCCACCGAAAGGCTTTAGTTTACTAAACAGAACAGCTGATACTAGCCAGAGAGCTTGGAAAAAGAAACAAATCTGTTACCGACTGGTTAACCAAAAGGAATCAAAAACTGCCATAACCGATATAATAGTTTGTAGTAGATTGAGAAAAGCTCCAACCGGATTTTCATTTGCTGGGTAAGTGATAATGAAATATTTGTCTTCGACTTCCATTCTCTTTATATAGACACTCTTTGTTTTCTATACTGCAGTACACCACAGGCCTCTTAAAAAAAAATACTGACTCCCATAAGAGCAGGTGTATTAAAAGCGGTACACCCATACAAAGCTACTCTCATAGATTTTTTGGAAATAACTGGAACTTTAGTCCTTTAGTGGCAACACTACAAAGTTAATTTCATTTGTCAACTGTCATTGAGTTGATTTACTCGATTTAGTTTTGTAAATAGCGATGTGATGTGTTTTTATCTTGTTGCCAATTTATATTTTGCTCAATTTGTGGTGTTTGACTGCCTTGGGTGATATTTTGTGTATTTGTGCAGTCCAGTCCAGTCTCGCCATACTAGATTTTTCAAGTTTGCCAAAATTGTAAAGTAGAAAAAATCCCTTTGTGGCTGGTCGCGTATGATTGTACTATTTTTAATTCCTAGTAAGTGTAGTTCTTTTTTGATAACTGTGGAGTACACCCATCCCAGTTATACAAAAATTGCATATACTATACTGAAATAACCGAAACTAAAACTTACATTCAATCTACAGTTGTTTACAAAAATTGCCTATATCTAGGGAATGTTTATTAAAACATCCAGTGGATGTTGTAGTATTTAATGTTTATAACGTTAGTCTTAGTGGAGGCACTAACGCATTGCTTTGGTACTTGGTATAAGTTTTCAGGTCTGTTTAAAAAAACAATATATTTAATGCTTTAAGGAAAAATTGGCAAAGTGAAGATATAAAAAAAGATGAGCAAACATGAAAAAATTATTAAAGTAATACCTATAGACAGTTTCTGTTAATCTTACTTTAAAAATGAACAATATTTGTTTTAAAGTATTTTTACTATCATTGTTGCAAACATAATTATATTTTTTAAACCAAAACGACATAAGGTTGTCCATAATGACAGGTTTTATAAGCATAATATTGATTTTTCAAAAAAATGTTTCATTAATTGCATTATATTGGGCTTTATATTTACTAAGGGCCTTAACATAAAAACAAAACTTAATTATAACATAGTTTTCTTAGTTTTTGGATAATAAAGAAAAAAACCTCAAAAATCGCTTACATATAAAGTGTTATGTATCACTGAAAAAGTAATTTAATTTGCAGTCCACTGGTAAAATAATATATTGTGTACTCCATTAAAAAAAAAAACAAGTTTGTGTAATAACTTGAAAAGCTTAACTGATGGAAAAAATCAGTAGGCCAAACAGTGATCTGGGGCTAGGTCATAAGTGGTCAAATCCGACATTCTAATATTATCCTTAACAGATGCTTATTGAACCACTAAATGATCCCAGGGATTTGACGCATTAAAAGTTAATTCCTAAATTATTATTTTTTTAAGTTACAGATGGTTTATTTAGTATAATTTTGGTGCGTAATCACCATAAGCCTAAAGAAACAAATTATAAGTAAGACAAAAGTTTTTCGTGGAAAAAAACTAAAGACATATGTGCGTGTAGGGTAAGGACTGGGTTTTAAGCCGTATTAAAAAAAATGGTAAGAGCATGTTAGTTTTTATGATTTTTTTTTTAATAAAACGTTATTTTAAAAGTAGTTCCTGCTAGTTTCTTAGACTAGATCTTTTAAAGTCTACCTTGGCTTGCTAGTATATAAGTATAATGTCCCAAGGCTTAATAAGTAAATCTATCTATTTATAAAGAATTACGACCCTGAACATGTGTCTTTACCCCTCATCGGCAATGATCCGACACACTCAAAGTGAAATTATCCATAATTCATTAGAGTACTGTCCACCCAACCAAGTACCTTCCCATAACTCGATTTGTATTGTTTTAGTGACGTCTTCCCTTGTAATGTCTTACTAACCGTCCTCACCATAAGAATAGTATCACAGCATTTATACGTAGCTAAAGATTTTACAAGAAAAGTAGAGTCTCGGGATATGACACAAGTCAGACAACGCCTGGACTCAGTAGAATGAGCTGGCTAATTTTTCCCAAAGGAAACAGCAGCCAAGAAAACAAAGCACAAGCACTAAGTAAATCTAAATTATACATTTAACCGCCGTGACCCCCCAACAGAGATAAACTCTATGTAACTAATGTTGTCCGGTGCGTTATTATTGCCACCAAGCATTTCCTATATTTATTTTTAAATACGCCAATGCTCATTAAAAATATCTAACTTGCCTGCCATCATTAACTTTATAAATTTCATAAGGCTGAATTAATTTTTAATTTACAGGTAGCTTCTTATAAACAACAAACTGAAATTTTATTGATGTTGAACATATTTGTCGCTCGACATATGTCATATCCCCTAGGTATTTGCACTTGCGCAGTATACATATTAAAATATATAATAGATATGCAATAAGTTAGACTGAGAAAACAACTAGTGAAAAAAAAAATCTTTATTAATGACAAAATGACTTATGACCGCCAGATCACTGTGCGCCACTGGAATCTACGTAAGAATCTACAAAATATTGTCATTCAAAGTTCTCCTCCATTTCTAATAATAACCGATATACAGGACCCTCGTAAAATCAACAAAAATTCCCAAAAAACTCAAAAAATCTCCAAAATGAATTGAGTTAGCCCTTGAAATTTTAACACATTTAAATTTGTTTTAAAAATTCGTCCCGAGAATATACAAACAGAATTTCTCAATATCCCGTAAATACAATCGAAATGCGCAACCCTGTACATTTTTTAATGTATTTTATTGTTTCAGTGAAATCAACGGAGTGACCCTTTGCTACAAAATGGGAAATACCGAATCGACACAAAGTCCCCCAGAGAGACCTCCAAAACCGTTATCTCCAAACAGTAATAATAGTGTTTACCCTTCTTTAGGTAAATGTGATAAAGTTATATTCACCTCCTGCAAAAACAAAAATAAATTACGAGGGTAAGGTAAAAAGATTTCGGCCCTACCCAGAGATGCATTCCAATCGGGGAAACTTTACGCTTTCTGCCTGCGCGTCATTACTTCGTATGCCAAGCTTCAACTTGTTCGCTCAAGTAGTTTGTGTATACGAGTCTTTGCAGTACACGTCTTGCGCGTGTTTCGTTAAAATGAATAAACTTGAATATCGTGCGGTCATAAAATTCTTCGTTTTGGATGGATTAACCCCTAAAGAAAGTCATCCGAAGTTGACAAAAGCTTACGGGAACTCTGCTTCTTCAGTTTCAACCGGTAAAAAGTGGACAGCTGAATTTTAACGTGGTCACGCGTCGCTCGAAGATGACCCACGTAAAGGACGCCCAAAAACTACAACCACACCGGAAACTATAGAAAGGGGGTACAATATCGTGTTGGACGATAGGTGAGTAAAGCTGTGGGCATCTTACAGGAGACAGGGTGCGAATCATCTTGCACGAAGAATTACGGATGCGAATGTTCTGCCCAAGGTTGATACCGCATTTGCTGAATGCAGATAAAAAGCAAATGCGCAAACGACATTCGCAGCAACGTTTGGACCGATTCAAAAGGGATCCGACCGATTTTGTGCGACCATTTGTTACCATGGATGAACAATGGGTCCACCACTACAAGCTAAAAATCAAACAGCAATCGAAGCAGTGGGTGAAAGCCGGTGGTTCAGCGCCAAAGAAAGAAAAGTCGATCACATCTGCCGGAAAGGTCATGGCCAGTGTTTTCTGGGATCCCAAAGGGATCGTGTTAATTGATTACCTTGAAAAAGGCAGAACAATTACATGCAAATATTACTCTTACCTTCTTGACCAGCTGGATGTCAAAATTCGCGAGAAGAGGCCTAGCTTGAAGATCTTTCACCATGATAACGCACCTGCTCACAAAAGTGTGTTGGCAATGGGAAAATTGCGATGTAAGGTACGGTTTGCTCCGTCATCCTCCCTATTCTCCTGATGTGGTACCCTCACCTGAAGAAATTTGTTTCTGGAAAGTACTTTGCTTCCAATGAAGAAGTGGAGAGGGCCGTAGATAAATATTTTAACAGCCTTCCAGACTTTTACTTCCAGGAAGGAATTCTGCTATTCGAGAAACGCTGGACCAAGCGTGATGAAGGCAGATTATGTAGAAGAATAAAATCATTTTTTAACTGAAATCACAGTCTTCCTTTGTCAGGCCGAGAACTTTTTACCTTGCCCTCGTAGATTATAAATATCGTAACTATAATAATACTATTTACGATACAGTACATACAAACAAAAAATATATATTTATGAGATGAGATAAAAAAATTATATTTTAAACAGACTATTGGATATGCAATATATTTACAAAACTTTATTTAATCCTTAATTTTTAGGCGATAGTGATAACGATTATGAAATACTCAGACCTGGTCCTGGATATGGCCCTTCAGGGCCTGTTCGACCAGCCCCCAAACCCCCTATGCCTGTCAGTCCCATGCATCCGCCTATGCAGCATCAAACTTCGACATTGGGAAATAGTTTATATTATGGATTAGAAGGAGTTCCATTTGTCGTAAACTCGAGGTTTTCTACTTCTGGAACTGGTGATAATAAGGTGAGTAAAGAAATAGCTTTTCTATTTGTTGCCATTGTAGTTTGAATGGGATCACTTGGCTTAACACAGCCCTAACCCCACTTCCACCTAGAAGATCTTTGTAAATACCCTACATTAGTTGATCTCCTCAATTTCCAAACGTGTCGCAGAGTTGGAAATGTTAAGTAGGGCAAGGTTTTAATATCTTTGATTCAAAAATGATCCTAGATATTTTTCCATGCATTTGCATTGTATATGTTCTGCAGTTTCGATCGATCTGTCACAAAATCTACAGCGTTCATTGTCAGTCTTTTCCATCTTTTTGAGGTGATACTTGAGGGAATCGTGCCCTGTCAGGCACTAATGACTATCCTGAGTTCAATTTTTTGAAGCTCTAATAGCTTCTTAGTATACTTAGGCAATTATGAGATAAATCTGTCCGCCTGTCTTTGAGTTCTTTCAATAGGTGATCTCAAGTTGTGCCTCAGAAAGATTCCTGTCTTTGTTGCTTGTGGCCAGTTGATTAAGAGATTGTTGGCATTCCCAGGCAAGCCTTGAGTTAAAGCAGCATGAATCACAGGTGCTATAAGGACTACACCGACTAGAGCTAGGAGGTGATATTGAATCTCACCCCCCTTGATATCTTCGTAAACGACTTCGACTTAAACACGCCTCCGCATGGTCGGTCTAGATACTAATGTAGGCACTGGCTTAACTGGACGATGCCTGTGGAGGAATGTTACAAAAGAACTTCCAATTCTATAGGCAAGAGCGGACTCAGTTGCAGCAAGGTTCGTTTTCAATAAACCCTACACTATAAACATAAAGGGAATAATACCAATAAAAGTCGGTTCTAAAGGAACCAATAGTCTGTACACTGTCGACTCTAAGACCAAGGTGGGCACAGGCTGTGGCATATACCCACCAACCATAAACCCAAAAATCGGGTGGACAGTGAACGCCGAACCCAGCGTGCTATAATCCGAACTGACGGCCATAACCATAGCGGCTCACGAAATTAAAAGCCGCAACATCACCAACAATACGATAGCATTACTTGCCCTGAAAGGATCACGCATTACTTCGGGACGTGTACAAGAATGTCCTCATGCCCTGACTTATATCTCTTAAAATAATGTGGTCAACCTAACCTGGATCAGGGGACATGACATATCTTAAGGTAATCATACCGCTGACTCGCTGGCCAGGGCGGCTGCGGGACGGAAACTAGTTGGTCCCGTCCCCACCACTGGATTGACAACAGCAACGATTAAAGATATCATTAAAGGATACTCCCATCGTCTGTTTTAAAAAAAATGATGTGCTATCTATGCAAGTTAAAAGCGAAAAAAAGCGTTATGAGGTCCAGAAAGAACCTCCGAACATTAACGGGCGTTCTAACTGGCCACTGCGGGCTACGAGGACAAATATTTAAAATTGGTCAAACTGACACAGAATTATGCATTGACTGTGAACAAGAAAATGAGACCGTGGAACATATTCTTTGCTATTGTCCCGCCCTGATATTTGAACGGAACTCCATGCTAGACACGAACTGGCCATTATTAGCCGAAATTAGGGAGAAACCACTTAATGACGTCGTCAACTATGTTAAATCAATAGGTTGGACGATGCAGTAAGTCTCCCGCCTACAAGAGGAAGCACAAAGGACCTACTGAGGTCTAGGTGCAGTGGTATATTACCACCCTCTAAACATTCAGTTCAGAAAGCAACATGAAGCTAAAACCTTTAAGGCGGCCCACACTGCTTCACAAGCCACAATAAACGGCAAAAATCTATTGGCTTATAATGTGCCGCTTCCCGCACGTACTCTAAAAATAGTTCATATAAAAAGCAAAGGCGGCCGCCAGTTCAAATCAAATCTTTTAAGCTACTTTTTATGTTTTTTTTTTCTTTTCAAAGAACACCGAATTTTCATTTTTATACTAATCCAACTATACAATCTTGGTGTTTGTAAATAGTGAAGAAAAAAAATAAAAAACATCTTTCTGCGTTTCAGTTTTGATATTTTCTCTCGTATTATTTGGACACTGGAAATTGCCACTTTACTTTCCAGTATTCTGATGTGATCAGTCAGGTTTCCTTATTTCAATTTACGTGTCTGTATTACTCTTGAGGCACTAAGTAGGGCTACTCTTCTCACGCTCAAGTAGAACGGAAGCAAGCCCAGCATTTCCTTCATGGCGGCGGTTGGAGTAGTTCTTATCGCTCCTGTAATTCTGAGATGGGCAAGACTTTGTAGCTTATTTAGCTTTCTCTGTGTCGTTACTTTCTCTGTTTTTCGTTACCACACCAAGGACGCGACAGTAATGTATTTAAGTTATCATTTTATTAATTATGAAAAAAAATATTGCAAAAAAAAAAGGTTTTTTTCGATTATGTATATAATATTTTACTAAAAGATGTTAGTCTGAGTCTTTAATTTGATTGTGTTAAACTTGCCTATTGGTGGACCTTTTCTCAAATTAAAAAAACGAAATAGTCATCTTATGCATTTTTTCTGTAAAATCCTGAAAGACATCCACGAAAATAATCTGAATTGAAACAAAAGGGATATGACAAAATAAACTTCTCATTTATTTGTCCATTTATGAAAGCGGCTACTTTATTGAAAAAGAAGTACATTTTTAATAACAACAGAATTCATATAAGAAATTTGAGGTTTTAATTAGAAAATAGAAATAGGTAACGATAACTACCTGCAAGTCTCTATTTTGTAAAAGTCCAACGTTTATTACTACTTTTAATACTATTTAGTTCTGTTGTTACTAAAAATAAATAGTAAATTTCTTTTATTGAAATGTTCCATTAAGACTAGGTTAATTTTTTCATATCTCATTTGTTTCAGTTCAAATCATTTTCTACGAGAAAAGGTACACAAGATGGCTATTTCACATACATTAATTCTATGGTATTAATGAATAAATAATTATTATTTATCTATTTCATCTAAAATTGAAGAATTGTAAATAATATTTTGCATTCTATTCTTAGTTTCAGATTCCAAAAATAAAGGCCAAAACTATGCAACAAATTCTAAAAGAATATGACTACCCGTTTACAGCCGAAAGGCAAACATAATAAAAAAAAACGAGAAGTGGAAAATTGAACTGTATCTTTATGTACACTGTTGTTCATTAAATTCGTGTCCAATACTTCTGTGACCATGACTGTATTGTGTTAAGGAATAGTTCCCTTTTATATTTGTGTTTTCATTGCATTACAGATGAGTTCATAAACAAATAGATTCACATTTATACCTACATTAATTTAATTGTATGCTCCATCTTTTAATTTTGTTAAATGTATGTTGTTCAATTTTTTTTTAACTTTAATACTTTATTGATGTAGGTAGACATTATTAGGTGCTAGGGTCCCTACTTCTCCAACTAAATGGTTTCCTTTTCTTTGATGTAAAATTTCTTTTCTATTAGGAAAATAACTGTAGAAAAAATTGATGCATGTAATGGTCCCCCAAACACAGGCTTATAGTAATGACATTCTTTCTCTTTATTTTATCCTCTTCACACACTAATATCGAATACAAAAAAATATTAATCATTTTAAAGCTTAAATATCTTAGTTTTATTGGTCATGAGCTCCGAGGGCTACGACTTTTCTTCATAAAAGAATTCCTCTGAAGCACAATTAGATTATGTACTGCGGACCTCCACAAGGTCACGCATTCAAGTGTGGAAAAAAAAGGGCGTTAAAAATTACCCTAAAACATCAAACACATTTTCACGACACTATTAAAGGGTCCCTATTGGTCTATGGGAGTTAAAAGCACGATTTCTTCTTGCCTTCAGTCCTTCAGTGGTCCTTTCCCGACGAAGCTTCCAAAACCCACGCTCACTTTTTAAAGGTCAAAATAAAAGCCTTGCATAAACTATAAAGATTGCTTTAAGTTTTGTCAGAATGAATGAAATTAATCTGACGGTTGCAACAGCGGTCTGAATTATACTTACATCATCCAGGTAAGAAAAAACGTATGGTGTAAACAGATAATTAGATATTAACAAATGATTTAGCAGTATATTATAATTTTTACATTCGTCTATACACTTTCAATCTCAAAAAAAAAAAAAATCTTGTAGTATTTATTTATTAACGAACTTAATAACAATTAACAATTATTATGATTAATCATGAATAATGAACAAAAATGTACATCTCTTGCTAGAGATCCACATCTCGTCAATAAAAACTTGGGTAAAACCTTCCGGATCTTAATTTTTATTTTTGATATACTCCCTTAAAAAATTGAGTTTTTATTATTATTATTATTATTATTAATGGCGTTAGTTAGGCGGCTACAGCCGTTCAAACTTGTATTCTAATTAAGACTGTCATATAAGTTTTTAATTGAGTTCACTGTCTGCTCACAAACACAACTGTTCGATTAAATTGTTCCACCACCTGACTATTCGATTTAATAGAAAGTGTTGACGACAGAGTTTATGACAACGCTCTTGTTTTAACTTGAATGTATGTCCTCTTAATCCGTCGTTTCTGTTTAACTTGAAGAAGTTCAAGCTGACAGAATAATGCCCATGCAATATTTTAAATGTCTCTATAAGGTCTCCCCGAGTTCGACGCTCTGACAAAGTTGTTAGGTTTAAAACTTTCATTCTTTCTTCATAGGATAAATTACGGATATTTGGACACATTTTGGTAATTCTTCGTTGGGTTTGTTCCAAGCCATGTATATTTTTAACGAAATATAGGTTCCATACTGAGGCTCCATATTTATGTCTTATGAACCCTTTCTAAAAATGCTGGTGAGATATTCTTAAATGCCCTCTGTTCATGTATGAAATAGTAATGGCATTTTTAATTATCTTTCCTATATGAAGCGCCTATTTAAGATCACTAGAGATCAGAATTTCCCTAAATCTTCTTGAGTGGATACTGTTTTTAAAGTGACCTCTCCAAGAGTGTACTCTAAACAAGGATTGTAGAGCCAATATGCAATACTGAACACTTTTCTTTATTGGCTTGCAAAGACCACGTAGAACACCATTCCTCTATTGTTTTTAGATCATTTACTAGTACATTGTAGTTTGTTGTTGGGTTATTATACAACTTAAGGTCATCAGCATACATGGAGAGAAGAGACGTTATTCCTTTTGCAAGATCACAAATAAAAACATTAAACAGAACTGGTCCCAAAACAAAATCTTGTGGCACACCGCTAGTAACTCGGTATGGACGGAAAAGCTAGCCATTTGTTCTATGAACAATATCTGGCAAGTTCATCAAATATTTTTTAATATTTATTTTTTTTACTAAAAGCCTATAGTTTTGATCCATCTCCCTAAGGAATCGATAGAAACCTTAAAATATTCTTTTTCTTCCCTGAACTTTTGTCTTATTGTTGCCAAAGTTACATATTCTTTTCTGGCGTACATAAAATAAATTGTGTCACGAATTATATTTTTCAAATATATTGTAATCTTGGTTTTTGCGGTCTTCTGCTTGGAAGACATACTGGAAACGTAATTCTGGTCTAATTTTATCCCATTCTTCTTTATATTTGCGATCGTTGTTGGGCTTAATTTTGTTGAATCTGCGGCTCGCTGTATTACATTCTCACTTTGAAGTGCGATTCCATTTCGAACTTGTTTCTTTTCCAGTTAAAAAAAGGACAAGATATTTAAAATTATCAGCTGTAATTGTTTATCATACCTATTATATCTTTTGCTTGGCATTATTTAAAACTTTTCAAAATAACTTTCGACAACAAGTTGACACACCAGTGTTTTTGATTGACATTGACGGATCCTTCACATAACCAAAAATATAAAAAATAAACAATCATCAATTTCTTCAAAACTTTGTTGTCACCGCTGTTTGGAATATACTAAACAAAGATAAACAAAAATGACGTCATTAGAAATGGGTATAATTCCAACTATAACTATTTTTTTTTAAGGAGGTTTCTCTCTTCGTCGGCAAATATCGCTAGCGTATGAGTGGTTAAGAACGTAACGCCACCATCCAAAGCTAATGTAGAATTTAGGCAACGTCTTTGTTAGTATGGTACGTTTCACAATAATTTGTTGATTTCTTAACCGCAATAAAATTTCAATGACAACCCTCAATCGTAAACCCAGTCTTAAATAAGTTGCCTGACAAATATCTATTGTGTAGGCACAGTACCTTTTGAAAGAGTACAGGTCCTGATTACCTACTAATAGCAATAGTTTAAGTTAGCTATTTTTAACAAAACAACAAATATAAAATAATAGGTAAGTATCTTTATTTTAATCATGTTATTAAATAGCTATTAATATTTATACAAAAATACTAATCTTCAATATTATAATAATACAATATTTAACTAAACCTACTCTATATTTAGCTCTGTTTGATTAACACTATCGTCTTCATCTATGCCCAAACTAATTATTAAGGGCCTTACGTTACTATTAATGATGTTATAGGAATCTTCGACTTGGATCACGTGTCTCACAGAATTTTTCAAACTTTCTACTGGGATATTATTTACACATTTTTTAATTAATTTTATAACCGAACTACTTAGTGTGTTTTCGCTTCTAATCATCGTCTTTAACTGGCTCCATATATGTTCCATTGGGTTAAAAATACAGTAAAACGGAGGGAGGAGTAAAACTGTGTGACCATTAGCACATATTAAATGTTTTTAAAACATTTAAAAGATTCTTTTTTTGTATAGGTTTCTTCGAAATATATATTATTTTCCATCATATACTTTTAACTTTCCACTTTTGTATTATTTGAATTCGGCACTTTATTTAGTTGGCGACTGTGGTTACTAGCGTTGTCCATCACAATAACACTATTTTTGGGCACATTCGGAAGCAGACCATTCTGAAACCAATCTTGAAACAATGTAGCATCCGTGTCTTGATGATAATTCAAAGATGAATTGGCAATTTTCTTCGCAGATAATAATATAGCGTTCGGAATAAATCCATTTTCTGAACCTGCATGTAATATCGTAATTCTTTGTCCTTTGAGCGAGCTTTAGTTTGGCATTTGATAGTTGAGTTTCGTCGAAGTATATAATTGAACGATTTTCTTCCCTATATTGTCTGATAAAATTCAAATAACTCTACGCCATACTTGTAAACGCTGCGATTCCATTAGTACTTGTCTTTTGTCAATGGTACGATATTTAAAACCCATTGCTTTTACTATTCTCCAAAGGCTTGTCCTGACACATAAAATGTCGGTTTCGTCTGCTGTAAGTACCTTTTTTAGCGTATCTATTGTTGGGACTATTTGTTTACTGTACATGCACACTCATTTTCCTCCGAATCAAGTCTTTATCAGCTTTTTCGAGGCTTCTCAATTTTCTGCGGTCACACCGTTTTTTCCTTGGCTGGGTTTGGTCACAATATCATTTACTGTCGTTAATGCAACTTGCACCGGAGTGCACATACCCTTTTTCTAAAAGGGTATAGTAAACGTTCTTTATGATGTTTTGGGCATCAAGTGATTAATGTTTTTTCTTCGTTACACCATAACTTCCGGAAGCAATATTATCTGAAGTTTCACACAGATCTGCCATATTTTAAATGCTCAATAACACACACGAAAATACCTTTAACGCACAGCTTGACAAACACCAAACGACTGATGAACTAAGATGAAAAGACTCCGTTTTATATTGAACCCTGCAATTTGCCATTAACCTACATAATATACCAAAAAGTAGGTACAATAATAAACAAAGGAAATTTTTAAGTCCGGACCTACCTGTGGGTACCCAAAGTTAATGGAGTTTTATTACTAACAGTAGCAGGTAAAACGAGAAATCAACGAATTATTGTGGAATGTACCATAACAGCAGATAATTTAAGATATGCACAATGTTTTCAGTTATTTTGCAATACCAAATAACAAATGTGATTGGAAGGTGGAAATTAAACGACTGATCTGTTTTGCCATTTACTAATAACTTAGTTCTTACCTTAGCATGAAATTTATCAACCTAAAACTTAAAATTATGTCATAAACCCTATATATGTAAATATCATTTTCTCTTAGACCCCCCAACCGATCATAGGTCAGGTGATTTGGATTTTATAATATTATTATGATTATAAATATTGAAATATTTAAGAAAAGAAATATTAGGACTGGTCTAATAAACATGGTCAACTGATTTAAACGAATCGGCTCGAAGGTCGCGCAGGCGCTTGAACGGACGAACTGGCTTTGTGAAAACCTGTCGTATGATCGGTTTAAGCGTGTGTGAGAGGCTTCACACGTAGTTTGTGAATATTTTTATGAATAGTTTCTATATGTATTTTTGTATTTTTATTTTTGACATATTTCGTGTCCAGTTATTTTATTTTAATAATGCCTTAGGTTAATATAGGATAAATAGATAATCAAATAGTTTTATAAACCTGTTATGACATTGTACCATGTCCTTATCTTTTATGTAAATAAAAATTTGAGTCTAATTTACGCCTTTTCTTTTTATTTACCATTTCTGTATTACAAAAATGGCCCTCATATTGCATTAAATTAAGATGGCGCTGGTGTTCCAGGGGACCGTTTTTAAACTTCACATTATACACGTCTGGCAAATTAATTTCTTAGGTGCAGAGATTGTCAGTGCGATAAAAGGAAATGTCAATTTTAATAGGCAAAGTCTTGAGCAAAATAAAGATAGACAGAAAACGTGAAGCTGCCGATTTCCTTTCTACCGACCCAAGAAGAAGAGGGGAATACACACCAGTGATGCCAGATCTCACGATTATTCGTAAGATTACACGATTTTAGTTCCGATTTCGCGATCTTACGATTTTTTAATAAATCATTATAAAATAAAATATTACATTTAAATTAGATCAAACCAACAATATATTAGGTATCCATTTATTAATAAAAAAAATTACTCCGTTCCCACAGTGAATGATAACAATGGCATATCGAAAGAAACGACCGGGGAATCTCCGTCGCCTACAAGCGGTTATCCAGCCAAACGACATGGGATTCCCCGTTGATTGCTGTTAAGGTGGTTTACAATGAATTTGTTTGCATTTTCACGCAGTCGTGTCTCGTGTCGTAGGTTTTTCATGACTTTTTTGATTGACGATTTCTCACAATTTTTTGTCATTGAATTTCACACACACACACACACATTTTCGTTTTTATGCGGTGATGTTAATCACTGTTTTATTTAAAACAACAGTAATTACCCATTCTTTTTTAAAACATGTCTAACTGTGCGGTTTGGAATGCCAATTTCTCGGGAAATTTGGATGCTGGAGCATGGCTCATTTGCTTCCACAAATGAGCCATGCTCCAGCCAGAAATAGGATGGGCTTCATGGTCTTCGTGGTAGCATTTACCACATTGGTTAATGCACCCTGATTTTTTAAAACGATTAAAAATATTTGAAATCGTTTGATATGATGTTACCTTTTGGCCAGTAAAAACAAATTGCCCAACAACTTCATCGGCACTTTCAGCTTTGGAATACCATAAAATTATCTTAATTTTTTGTTCACGCGAATACATTTTTTACAGCAATGCAACTGAACGCGACGGGCAATGTTGCTAACCAGTAAAAATAAAATTATTTATGTTGTCTTGCTCAATAAAATAATAAATACCTAGTATTAAAATTATAAAGTATCGTTCGTATCATTCGAAAACACTAATATTTTTTACAAATTTATTTTTTTTTGCTAAGCGCATAACTTTTTTAAATGAAGTTTCATAAAATGTATGATTTTTAAAACATTTCTAAAATGTCTTATAAATATTTTCCGAATGGCAACACTGTCGACAATATTCTAACGAACCGTATGACGCCGTCGACCGACGTTGTATGGGAAGTGGAATAGGGGAAATTGTTGTCGTTCTCTTTTTAAACTGGGGTCATTCCATATGTATCCTACTCTATTACATTAACATTGGCTCCCAAGCCCTTGCCTTGCCAATCCTATATACTGGGATCAAGGTCATTGGTTAACAGTTTACCCCTCCACCAACGCCTATTTATGTAATGCTATTCTGGGCCAACGACTATATACTAATGCAGCATTTACAATGCAATTCCAAGTCCAACTAGAATTTTAAAATTTGTCATTTACAATGAGAAATCTTTAGGTTATGATTTTTCCATTCATATTTTGTGGTTATGATCTTTATGATTGTTTGTTTTTATTCCGTGTGGTTAATTTTCAAGTTGTTCGTCCTTTTTGTCTGTGAAAAATGAATTATAATTTAAAAAAAATGTAATATTGGGATCGGCTGCTGTACAGCTCCAAAATAAGGAAATCTAACCTACAAATTTGTCCAGTTTGAAATTTTTGCTTTTTGTTTGCAAGCAGCTTGGCAAAATTCGAAGTGCACTTTGAAGTGGACTTCGAATTTTTCCCATTGGAAATGCTAACGTGCTGCCACCAATTCCAACTCAACTTGGAGTTTGAATTGCATTGTAAATGCAGCATAAAGGACTGCTCAGTTTTCCGAATTTGTCTGCCAAGGTCAAACTCGCTCTGACGTCACCACCGGTGCTGGCTAGTGCTAGGATATCGACACAAAACATCAATGTTAATCTCTCTATCACTCAAAAAAATAATATTTTACTTTTGAAACTAAAAAAATTAGGTTTAAAGCTTTTTTAATAATATTAAACATTGATGTCTCCATCGATATTAGTGTCATCTAACATCGATGTTAAAAACATTGAACATCGGTAACAAAACATCCATAAACGTTGTACAGCATTAATTAGCACCGGTGGTGACGCCACAGCCGCTGCCCGCTTCTCATAAATTTTCCAACGTACGTTAAATAGAACTGAGCAGTCCTTTAGTATATAGTCGTTGATTCTGGGTTCTGGGCCACTTTTTGAGCCAAACAGCCAAAAGAGATGGTGCTCGTTATATTTTAAGCTGCATTTACAATGCAATTCGAACTCCAAGTTGAGGTGGAATTGGCTTGCTTGTCATATGGTGGCAGCACGTTAGCATTTACAATGGGAAAAATTTGAATTGTAAATGCTAACGTGCTGCCACCATATGACAAGCAAGCATTCCACTCAACTAGTTAATGCATGTAAATGCAGCTTTACCCTCCATATATGGATTGTATAGGTAAGGATCACCCTCTTTTATGGCTGTTTTGCTCAAAAAGTGGCCCTCACTAGAAGGCGCTGGTGTAGCTTAGGAAACCAATTACCTTAACCGCAATATAAAAAGTAAAGTTTAAAAATGGTAGTCTGAAACACATCGCAATCTACATTTACTGCAAGTTGAGGGCAATTTTTGTAACACAGAGTGGGTGATCCCTACCTGTAGAATCTATGCTCCATAGTACTGACAAGCATGACAAAACTTTTTTGCTCCGTTAAACAGTGTTGCCGTTCATAGTGATTTGTCAAAAACAAAAACATACAAGCGATTTTTTTTGAGTTAGATAAGGGCAGTCTATTTTTATTTTTTTAACGATTTACTAATTACCACCATGGTATTTATATTTAAATTATAACGTTTTGCTTACGTTTTCATTCCATAACATTACGTCAACAACGCGATTAACCTTCGAGACTATACCTGCTGGAGCTGGCCGCCGATTCTAGACTAGAGTTGTAATTTCACCTTCATAGGTTTATTTTACTAAACTTAACCTTTGTAAACTACGGGGAATTGTTTGGAATACTATTATATACGTAATTAAGATTATAAAGGTTTTATTAATAATATATATAATATTTATATACTTTTATGTACGTAATTGAGATTATAAAAGTTTTATTATCTCAATTTAAAGAGGTTAAACTTATTATATACGTATACTATGCATATAATATACATATGAAAGTTGTAATTACAACCGTGCCCTAGACATTGAACTGTATGTATATATACTATCGTAACTCGTTACTTTGAATATCAGCACGCGGAGCCAGGGAGAAAGGGTTAGTTAGGTTATCTATGGGCAATAAACTTAACAAGGAGTGCTCGATTTTTACTATTTGTCCGCAGATATAGGTTATGTTTGGACGTCACCCGTTTGCCCATTTTGCCCAGAAGGCAGATTTATTTTAATAATTTTTGTTAAATATTCAACTTTTAAAAACTATTTTGGATATGTACTTACTATTAGAACTGTAATGTATAATATTTTTAAAAAATTAAGACTTTATATTATTTGTAAACAAAACAAACAGGCAAACAGATTACGTCACAAATACCCAATTGACATTTAAATTGGTTTATATGGGCTTAAATGGGATCGAGCACTCCTTGTTAGGTTTATTACCCTTGACGATAGTATACAGTTCAATGTCTATGGGTATATTCCGGTTTTCTTTCTCTTTTGCACGCCGATTGGCCAGGCCAAACAGCAAGGCTGTCTCCAGTAGTATATGCTAGAAGATGGTGTTAAAGTACAAAGATATAAAAAAATACTTCTTTGTACCAGCTGCCGCTTTAATCAACCTTTGACTTTAAAAATGACTCAATAATTGATTTTTTTTTCAGGACGGCTGATAAAGATTTTCGATTTGATCTACTTGGCAACACTGCCGTTAAATAGGCAACCAGAAAAAATTCTTCAGAGTCAGAGATCTAGAGAATAAAAGTCTAGAAAACTTAATTGTTTTTAAATTTCTACAAAAATCTGCTAATTAAAATATAGTCAGTATTTTTTAAAATGGTTCTTGAAAGTACTATGATCTGGTAAGATTTGATTATTTTTTACAAAATGTAATCTATATTGTAACCTTACATTTGACTTTTGAGATGACTAAACAATTTCTTTATCCATTATTTTCTTTTTTTTGGGTAGTCTAGCAGTCCCAAATTCAAAGGCTTAAAATGCTAAAGTAGTTCCTACTCAAACTGTTTTCCCAAGTTCGGCTTGTAAATTTCTCTTAAAAATATTTAACCTGGGCTTTTCTCAAGTTTTAATTTTTTAAAATACCTATGTTTCCTCGTATAATTTTTCTGTCTATTATTGAACTATTTATACCTTTAATGATTTATTCTATAACTTTTATTTAAAGACCAACATTTCTTTGCTCTTTTGCAGTGTCGATAACAGCGACTATATGAGAAATGGGGACTTTTTGCCCACTAGGCTACAAGCTCAACAAGATGCTGTAAACTTAGTTTGTCATTCAAAAACAAGATCTAATCCTGAAAACAATGTAGGTCTTCTCACCCTTGCCAAGTAAGTTTTCTTTTTTTAGAATAGAGATAGCAAATTTTCAGACATATTTAGCTGGAAGATAATTTTTAATATTGTTTTAGTGTGGAGGTTTTAGCAACTCTTACAAGTGATGTGGGTCGTATTTTGTCTAAATTACATCAAGTGCAACCAAATGGTGATATCAATCTTCATACAGGAATTAGGATTGCCCATGTAAGTTTTAGATTTTTGCATTACCTATTATTTATTTTGTTATTTTAACAATTTGGATTCAAGTAGTGATTGGACAATAGAAAAAGGTGTCAGAGCGAGCCGAGCTATCTATCCATAAACTTTTTTAATAGGCTGCTTTGTTTTTTCACTTACCTATATTCAAAAGTAATTTAGAAAAAAGTAAATTGTGCATTAGTGGGGATCCACCCATTTTTGGCCATAAACAATAAAAAAATAGAGATATTGACATGTTTTTTTTTTCATTTTGTTCTGTTTTACGGCGGATTTAGGAATCTTTTAAGAAAAAAAAATTCACTGTTAGGTTAATTTTAATTTTGAAAAAAAAATGGTGTTTTTAAGCTTTTCGTCAATAAAATGCATTCATTTAAGTTTAGCAATTTCTAGTGATTTGTTTCATTTTCTATGTGTAAAGTTAAATGATTTAACAGAAATTTTTTTTTTAATTTTAGATTATGTTTATTTTTAGATTTTCTCTCTCTAGAATATACTTTATCTAATGTCATTTTGATGTGTTTAACAATGAACAATGTTTGTCATTTTTTTTAATTGATAAAGTCAGGTGCATAATAATACTCTATTCTAAATATATTTTAAAAGAACTATAATGCTTATACAAAAATTAAAGTTGTTTTTTTTTTAGTTGGCGTTGAAACATCGCCAAGGTAAAAATCACAAAATGAGAATTGTAGCATTTGTTGGAAGTCCAGTAGCTAGTGAGGAAAAGGAGTTAGTTAAATTGGCGAAGAAACTAAAAAAAGAAAAAGTTAATGTTGATGTTATTAGTTTCGGTGAGGATGCTGAAAATTCTGAAGTACTAATGACTTTTGTTAATACCTTAAATGGAAAGGTAGGTGCTCCCCATGTAAGTTGTGGTCTAAAAAGGTTTTAAAACTTATTTTTTAAATTGATGTACATTGGGCATAGGTTTTTTTTAAATATGTGTTTGAAAAAAACAATAGACTAAATAAATTTTGCTCTCCAGTTTTTTGATCTCTCCAAATGTCATTGAACTTTTCACTTATACTTGCTTTATTTGATATTGATTTGATACAAATATGTCAGTGGCTAGTATGGTATTTTTTATTATTTTTTAGTTTTGCAGTCTTTATTTATTTTAGTTTCACATATAAATTTGAAGGTTTTAATATACCTATTAATCTATTTTCATAACTCCCTGTATGGTGATTTAAGAAATACATCATCAAGAATTTGGTATGTTTATAATTGACTTGTGTTGTTAATAATTTTTTTTTTGGCAATATAATTTAGGGTAGTTTTCTGGTTTAGAGCTCCGATTTTTACCTCAATTTCAACAATTTTTTTAAGGTGAAATCTAGCAATAAGTAAAACAATGCTTATACCTTTTTATTCTTCCATCTTTAAGCTACATTAAAAAAAAATTTCGCTCATAAATGTTAAACCGTTATTGCATAAATTGGCGCCAAGGTCTGAAGCAGAAGAGACTAAAAAATTATTAAATTATATAAGTGTAGCTATGGCCAGACACTCCGAAAAATGAAATCGTCAATTTTTTCCATAATGGCGGCCATTTGAAAAAAAGTTAAAAAAATCGACTTTTTTTGCATTTAAACATACCTACATAAAATCCAAAATTTTAAAGCAATTTTAACTTTTGAGGTTACAACCATAGCCAGTTTAATTTTCTACAAAATGGCAAAGCGGCATCAATATTGGTCCCGTAATATTTTAGCAATACATGCGCCCAACAAAAAAAGTGTGAGTTTAGAAAAATCGCGTTTAAAGTTTTGGAAAAGGCACTTGTTAATACGGGACGCCCGGTCCGGTCGGTCCGATGATCGTGTATTTCGACTATAAGAAATGATTTCCGGGCAAAACGGTTTCGCCCATATATTTTCCATAATATAAGGTATTGAAAAGAGCAATTAAAAAAAAGTCGTTTTTTTTTTAAACTTTAAACTCTCCTTAAATGACTGTCAGTTCTTTTTCTTTCTTAGAACAAAATCATACCAACCACATTTGGACTTTGGCACACCACATCCAAGTCAAAATACTTTCATTACTGTACAGGGTGTTCCAAAGTTGATTCTTATCATTGGGATCTCGGAAACTTGAAGAGATATGAGGTCGATTAAATGGAGGCAATTTGATGCGGATCAAAATGCCACCTTAAAAGTTTAAAAATTTTAAGTACTTCTGAAGATTTTTGGAAGAAACGAAATATTCGCGATTTTATTTTTATCGCAGTGTTATTAAATTTACACACCGACGTTTTGTCTTCGAGATGCCATCATCAATTTTGTTTTTTTCAATACGGCCCTGGATTTTTTATTACGTATTTTAAAAGCTTTTAGGATTCCAAAACCAATGATGTATCACACTTATTTGGAAAAATCATTTTAATGTTTTTCTACTGAAAATCTATTCTCTGTCTCTCTCTAACCCATGGTTTCGTATGAAAATTGCAATTAATATCAAGTTTTCGAATAAGTGCGATACATCATTGGTTTTGGGACCAGGGCTGTATCCAAAAAAAAAAGTTGATGATGGCAGCTCGAAGACAAAACTTCGATTTGTAAATCTAATAACACTGTCTTGAAGAACAGAAATGTAATGAGAAGGTAAAATTAATTTTGTTATATATCTATTTTAATAGAGTCATAAAAGAATTTAAATGAAATCGTGAATATTCAGTTTTTTCCAAAAGTCCTCGGAAGTATTCGAATTTTTTAAACTTTTAAGGTGGCATTTTAATCAGCATTAAATTGTGTAACTTTGCCTCCAGTTAACCGACCTCGTATTTCTTCAAGTTTTCGAAATCCCAATGATGAGAATCGAATTTGGGACATCCTGTACAGATATATTACCATTATTTATTTTGAATAGAATGACCTATGTCTAATGTGCTCAGTTGAAAACAAGCTATTTCAGATGCAACTTTTTTTGTTTTATTTTTGCTACATCATAATATATAAAAATGTTAATATGTGCTAGTAGACGTTATTATATACATTTGAAACGTAAAATAGGATGGTACCAGCAGCCATTTGGTAACTGTACCACCAGGCCCCCATCTATCTGATGCTCTTATTTCCTCACCGATCATACAAGGCGAAGATGGCACCGGAGCCGCTGGTCTTGGCGGTTCTGGATTTGAGTTTGGCGTTGACCCCAATGAAGATCCGGAATTGGCTTTGGTAAGAGTTCACTATTTTTATTTCATTTTTGTGTAACTTTCTTTATTTAGAATAATTTTTGTAATCTTATTTGTAAAGAAAATAATAAATAAAATAAGAAATATTATTTTAAAACATAAAAAATTACCCCATTTGATTGGGTAAAGCTTAAATAAATAACTTGAACATGCTGTTGGCTATAAATAAAGAAATGTTCAGGGTGTCCGGTTATTAATGTAACCCCCCATTAACTTTTTTATTTGACGTTTAGGAAAAACAAGTTTAATATAAAAGTTTAGTGGTTCAAAATATTTTTTTTAACTTTCTTTTACCTAAACAGGGTGTTTTAGAAAGTCTGGAAGTGGTCCTACTATCTTATTTTAAATGAGTCCCCCATTTTTTTATTTGTGATTTGAATTTTCCTTGAAATTCTAAACATATTTTATGTAGCATACCCTATGTTTGACTTTAATGGTTACATCGCAAAATGCAAAGCCTTATCATCATCACTATCATGCTATATCGCTTATTCATTTCATCAATTGGCCATGAAGTTTGACATATCTATCAAATGACTTTCTTTTATACTGACATTAGTTTTAATTATTTTGTAAAATATTAACTATAGGTTATTCCGAACAAGAAAAGAAAGACATTTATAAATATTATGTTAAGAATAATTTTAATCAAAAAAGGGCTTAAAGGGAATATAGGCGTGTGTATGGCTGTAAAAGGGTTGTAATTAATTAGGGCTAAATGTATTTATGTATGTATGTAATTTATAACTAATTGATGAAATCAACAAACGTAGCGATATCGCGTGATAATGATAAAGCTTACGGTTTTTTACATTTTGTGATGTAACTGTCAAAAATGTTTAGAATTTCAAGGAGAATGCAAATCTCAAATGAAAAAATAGAGGACTTATTTGAAATAAAATAGTAGGACCACGTCCAGACTTTCTGAAACACTCTGTAATAAGGAAGTTTTTAAAAAAATTATTTTGAAACAATAAACTTTTATACAGGTCTCATTATTCCCAAATGTCAAATAAGAAAGTTAATGGAATAGGCAGTATAAAGAAATATCTGGCAGCTCTCACTGCATTTAAGATAGTAATTGCTATTTAAAGTCTGTATTTACCCCATGGATTTTTTTAGGCATTACGAGTTTCCATGGAAGAACAACGTCAGCGCCAAGAGGATGAGGCAAGAAGGGCTAGAGAAGCAGCTGGAACAGAACCGGGTGTTAAAACTGAGACTATTAAAGAAGGTATGCTTGTGTATATTTTTAGTAGTTTTATTTAGTTACAGGGTATAATATATTATGTCTAGATCAAATGTTTATTTTTTTACTTCATAGGTACTCAAAAAGAAGTAATGTTAAGTTAGTTGTCAGGAACTATTTGCTTCTAGGATTATGAGTTTTTAAATGTTTTTCTTGATTTGAACCATATTTTTTTACAACCCAGTATATGTGTCAAAACTTGACAGATTCTTGTCTCATTGATATCAAAGTTACAAACTTTGAAAGCAATTATTTCTGCAAAGCTTAACAATTGGAAACTTTCGTCTTAATCGCTTGTCAATAGATTCATTTGCTAATAAAATACACTATGTTTTAAAATGTTTCAATCTACAAACAAAAACAAAATGAATAATTTTCTCCCAGTTAAAAATTTAAAAAACAATTGGCAACAGCGCTACCAAGAAGCCTTGGGCGTGAAGTCGTCAGTTGTACATTGTGCCTACTGTCGCGATATTTTTGTCCGTTCAAATAGGAAAAATATGTCAATATGTTATTAATTTACAAGAAAAGTGGGTTTGTCGATGTGAAGCTTGTGTAGAAACCAGAGTACGACATTTTGAGCAACTTATTTAAACCAAAATAAAGCTGTTTCTTTTGTTTTAATTAGAGACTTTCTATTCTTCAAGCAAAATAAAAGAGTGCTGTTTTAAAACATAATTTGTGCTCTTAAAATTGTTATTGAGCCTAATTTTGTGGTTGGTACAATTATTTTTTAATTACCAATAAAGACCTCAAATAAAGTAGCTGTCACTATGTAAAAAAACATCTCTTTAAAAAAAGTGTAATCATGTAAAACATCGCAAAAAACGTTCGTCTTTCGACTCGCTGCTATGAAGCGGGCCAAATTTTTTAAACTTTGAAAAGCCATATTTCGACAAAAATTAACCTTTGACACATGTTTTTTGGCTTTTTTGACTTGTTTTGAGCTCCACTATCGTCCATTGAAATCGTGAGCATCATACTTTTTACACCCTGTATATATCTTTCAAAATATTTACATTAAAAAAATTGACTTTTTAGTACTTTCACTAACTCCAGAAGCTAAATGGTGTAACTTTACTTACTACTGCCATAGTTTTTAAATCATTATTTTAGGGCGAATTTTTTCAAAATTTGTAAATTAAAATATACTAAAACATTTTACAGAACCCAGTGAAGAAGCTATGTTAGAAAGGGCTCTTGCTATGTCCATGGAAGAAGGTGGTACTGCCACTACTACTTCCGCTCCTGCCCCAGCGTCCAGGGTACCAGTCGACTTTGCTAACATGACTGAGGATGAACAAATCGCATTTGCCATGCAAATGTCTATGCAAGACGCACGTAAGTAAAAATTATATATACATGCATCTAATTAACCAATAGAGGTTTTATTGTTTGAGTTATCCGCTTTTTATTGACTATTTAGAATAAGTAAAACCCTTAAAGAATCTTTATATTACCTATTTTATAACTAACTTAAGTAAAAAAAATATATATGATGGTTTTTATAACTAAACACAAAAGCACTGAATTTTCCTATCAAAAAGCTTTTAGAGTTAAATTACTAACTGTATAAATCAGTTTAATACTACTTAGTCTGTGTGGGGATACATCTGTTTTAAGTAAGACTGTCCAAATTACTATCAAAGGAAGCATTGTGAATTACTTGCAGCTGCAGGGACTGACTAGCTGTGGTATTCATTTTTTACGCCCTGTATTGATAAGAACTTTGGGTGACGTTTTTTACAAACCTGACATCAATAAAAACTACTTAATTTTTAGTCAATAGGTTTGTACAAAACGTTGTCCCAAGTTCTTATTAATCCAGGGCTTAAAACAAGGGGGTCATAGTGTCACAGCTAGTCCGTCCCTGCAGCTGTAAGTCATGCACAACACTTTCTTTGATAGTTGTTTGAAAAGTTTTATTTGGTACTAGCATTTCACCTGCGACTACGCCGGCGTGGACTACGCGATTTTTGCTTTTTTTCCCGTTCCTCCGGAAAAATTTCATACATTTGATACGTGCGTCAACGACGTCTGCCCTCAGGTATCTGGCCCCTTTACACTCGTTACGTCACATTACATCCCGCTCCCAGCGCTCCGTCTTCGTCACACACTTTGCGGCGTAGCGCGCGTCTTGCAATTTAACATTAATATTTTGTCGTATTTCATTTATTATCATTTTCTATAATATAAATGGCATTTGTGAATGAGTCAGTACCTATTTCATCTGTCTTTTTAACCCCTCAGGGGATAAAGTTCCAACAATACTACCATTTTCTATTTTTCTGGGTAATTAAAAGCCTAATCAAAAACATCCATATTTACAACTTTAAAAATGAGGATTTTTTATACAAACTTTCATCCCCAGTTTAACCCTCACCCCAAAGGGATGTAATTCAAAAATAGCAAATAATTTTTAAATGTAATCAATAGCCTACATACCAATTTTTATACTTCCAAATCCAGCAATGACGAAGTTCAGAAGCCTAATTACCAAAGTAATTTTAAAAATGTTAAATCAGATAATTTTTAATCGCAATTAATAACCTACATATCAATTTTCATATTCTCTCCTATTTTTTTGGGTAATCAGTAGTCTAATTACCAACTCCCATATTTACAACTTCAAAAATGTTGGAACAGAATTTTTTTTCACAAAAAAATAAAAATAAACAATACTAAGGCTTAATACTGGGTATGATACCCATTTGCTCTTATGACATCCGCACATCTTTTTGGGGTAGAGCTTATTTAATTTTCAATAATACTCCTGTCAGTACTATTCCAGGCTTCTGTGAGTTTTTCAAAAAGTTCGGTCGCATTTTTTACGTTTTCTCGTTGAATTTTACGATTTACCAACTCCCATAAGTTTTCAATCCGATTAATATCCGGACTTTGTGAAGGCCAATCCATAACTTTTATTTTTTCTGGTTTTAACCAATCCTTTACTAGTTTTTACGCATTCTTACGGTGGTTGTCCGAAGAAAAAGATTGAAACAAATTGTTAAAACGAATATAGTTCCAATCTTTTTGTCCGGCTCAAAAAATTCTTTGTATTTTTTTGTCATCGTTTTAAATAAATATAAACACAAATAATATAAATATCTTGGAATCAATCTTTATTCCAGGAGTAAATAGGGTGATTCACGTTGAGTGTCCTATTAAAAGTTCTGGGGAACCAAAAAACAGAACTTTTTTAAATTTGGCACATGGACATAACAGGTAATAAGCTACATTTAAAAAATATTTTGGCAAGTGCAGCGTTGCCAGATCTAACCGAAACCAACGGCAACATTGTAATTTTAAATGGAATACCCTGTTTTTTTATTACACATTCGGATTCTACACAAAATTCTAAGTAAGTTTTAGTAACATCTTCCTATACCTATATCTTACCGTTTTTAAGAAAATAATTAATCACTAGTTTTTTTTTAAGGAAAATCACCAAGTTAAAAAGGTTTAATATTTACGTGCCTAACCGAGCTGGATACTGGATTTTTTTTTTTTGAACCAGACAATGCATGTATTTAAAGGATCTACATGCTATTATAGCAATATATTCTACAGGGTGTCCCGAAAAATTTGAATTTTTACCGATACTAAATAATGATTAAAACTTAATTTTTTTTATATACAACATACTGTATTTTATCCCATTTTTGAATAGACCAATAATTAACCCACAAAATGTCCATACATGTTTCTATACCCATCTGCCACCGTTTTTTAAATATAAGCAAATTTTAATTTTTTAAGCATTTATTCCTTATTAATTAAACAAAATAAATAATTTTTAACTTATATGTCAAATAGTTGTCAGAGCAATTTAAAATACAAAGTTTCATGGCCAACTTAGGTAAATTTTAAATTAAGTCGGTGTTTACTGTAGATAGTATTTAAAAACAGGGAAAAAATTAAAATTCGTTTGTTTTTAAAAAACGGTGGTAGATGGGTATAGAAACATGTATGGAAATTTTGTAGGCAAATTATTGGTCTATTTAAAAATAGGATAAAATACAGTATGTTGTATTTTAAAAAATTAAGTTTTAATCATTATTTAATATAGGTAAAAATGCAAATTTTTTGGGACACCCTGTAAAATATATTGCTATAATAGCATGTAGATCCTTTAAATACATGCATTAACCCCAAAAAAATTTTTAGGATCCAGCTCGGTCAGGCACGTAAATATTAAACCTTTTTAACATGGTGATTTTTCTTAAAGAAAGTAGTAATTAATTATTTTCTTAAAAACGGTAAGATATAGATATAGGAAGATGTTAATAAAACTTACTTAGAATTTTGTGTAGAATCCGTTTATGCAATAAAAAACGGTGTTCCATTTAAAATTACAATGTTGCCGTTGGTATCGGTTAGATCTGGCAACGCTGCACTTGCCAAACTATTTTTAAAATGTAGCTTACTAGCTGTTATGGCCGTGTGCAAAATTTCAAAAAGTTTTTTTTTTTGTTTCCCAGAACTTTTAATAGGTCACTCAACGTGAATCACCCTATATATGTAGTTTATTAGGCCAATTTTTATATGCAGGCTATTAACTTTAATTTTATTTTGTTCCAACCTGTAGCTGATACTAATCCGTTACAAATATTTTGTATACACTTTAAGAAAATGCTTTTGTAACTGAAATATTTGGCAGTGTAACTCTTTTTTTTTTAATTTGAAGCACATGAATATACTCTATAGAAAACAATATTTCAGAAGAAACGGCTCCTGCCAAGGAAGAACCTATGGAAGTTGAAGGGGATGAAGATTACTCTGAAGTAATGAACGATCCTGCCTTTCTACAAAGTGTTCTGGAAAACCTTCCCGGTGTCGATCCTCAGTCTGAGGCAGTTCGTCAAGCTGTCGGAAGTTTAAAGGATAAGAAAAAGGATGAGAAATCCGACAAGCAAAAGAAATAGTTTGGTTTATAGACAACTGTAACGATTTCTATTATATTATGGTACATTTTTATATGATTGCAGTGTATTCTTAATTTTTAGGAATCAGGTCACATACAGAACAATATTAGTTGCTTTAGTACAGATCATCGCAAAAGTGTAGGTAAATTGAACAGAAAGTTGCCTATCTCATTTGAACTACATAAATGTTAGTGTTAGTTTGAACTAATTTGAATTATAAAATTATTGCTTGTTTGGCTTTTTGCATTACTCATATCAGGTGTTTGGATTATAAAAATCACGTTATTTTAAACTTTATGTGGTTGGAATGATAAAAATTTCAAAACTATGAAATATATCTCCAGTATACCCTTAAAAACTATTGTTTATTTTTAGACTGGTTTGTTTAAACAAGTTTTACAGTTATGTATTAATAATCCAAATGCAAATTTAATATGTGATCCAGATTATATTTCGCCAAGCTTGCCTTTGGCATAAAAACTGCATTTAATAAAATGAATTACTTTTTATTTTAAAAATTTCACTTATATTTACATTATGACTAACACTGTAGCGTCTTTGGACTAGTAATTTTCGGGATTTTTCTGGTTTAGAAGTTTCAAGAAATCGTTTTTTTTTAATTGCTCTTTTCAATACCTTATATTATGGAAAATATATGGGCGAAACCGTTTTGCCCGGTAATCATTTCTTATAGTCGATAAACACGATCATCGGACCGGTCATCCCGTGTCATCAAGCGCCCTTTCTAAAACTTTAAACGCGATTTCCCAAAACTCACATTTTTTTTGCTGGGCGCATGGATTGTTGGAAAATTACTGGAGCAATTTTGATGTCGCTTTGCCATTTTGTAGAGAAATGAATTGGCTATGATTGCAACCCCAAAAGTTAAAATCGATTCAAAATTTTGGATTTTACGTACGTTTAAATATGGTCTCCATTTTGTGAAAAATTGACGATTTCACTTTTCCGGGGCTCCGACCGTAGCTCATATATATTTAATAATTTTTTGGTCTCGTCTGCTTCAGACCTTCCAGTTACCTGAACCAGGTGCGCCTATCTACCAGAGGACGGCGACTATGATCTTCATGACGGTTTATTTTCGGGCGAATTTTTCTCTTAATGCACTTTAAAGGTAGAAGAATAAAAGGGTAGAAGCATTGTTTTACTTATTGTTTAATTTCACCTTAAAAAAAAATGTTAATATTGAGGTAAAAATCGATGCTCCAAACCAGAAAACACCTTTAAACTAATATTAAGAAATACGTCACACATTGTAAATGTAAGTGAAGTTTTTAAAATCAAATCAATTGAATATTTTATATAAAAATTAAAAAACAAATAGATTGATGATTTTTTCCCATCCTATATAAAGTTAAATGGCACCAGCGGGTACTGTATCAATATTAGTATTTTTTTATGGTGTCATTGATTGGGTTGATAAATCACGAATCATTAAATCCACTTTTAACTTTCGGGATATTCGGAATCCGAACGTTCAAACTATCAATACATTACTGTACACCCTAAGTAGAGATTCATAAAAAAGCATCTTACTTATAATTGCTCTGTATGTTAACTGATATAAATTAAATAAATTTTGCTAATAGTAATAGCAATGTTTTTTTTTCACCAATAATTATTTTAGCTTTTTTTATCCTGGGACAGTCCAGGAGGGTTCAGGCTTAAGTACTAACATACTGTGGATGTCTGAAAGTTTGAACCTTTATAAATGTATTTTAAAACCATTTCTAATGTTTATTATAAATAAAATAGAAACATAGTCAATATCAACAGAAGACAAAGCATAAAACAAAATGGCAATCAGTGGATAACTGCCATTTTTATTTATTTATTTAAAAAGTGAAATACTATAACCTGTTTATTTTGTTTGTCAAAAAACGTAATAGTTCTTTGGCTGGACCCTTTGAGCATGCCACCAGAGGTCCATGGATTTTGCAACATATCCGAAGTCTTTTAGGTTGCTGATTATGAAAAAATGGTTTTAGAGTCCAAAAGTGGTCCAATTTTTGGATGTGGTGTAATTTTCCTTTCGAATCGGTATTTTATGGAAAAATAGTTTAAAGAAAAGTTGTAGATAATTTAATTACAAACATTTTTTTTCTGTACGTCGAGTAATCGACTGGAAGATGTTCATACGCGGCCATTTCCTAACCTCTTCTGCTCATATCGCGATCACGATGATGTGCTTAAATAAGAAAATAAAAGCAAAAATCGTCCAGAATCATTTAGCCTGCTTCTTGTTTTTCATTTGAAGTGTAGGGGAGAGGGTAATGTGACGCGTGGGGTAATGCGACGCACGTGTGTTGTATAGTACTAAAACACATTTTATTGTGTTTTTTTGCATAATAGTTGTTTTCTTGACACAAGTTCCTGACACGGCGTCAATGACGCCAGATAACTCGCCTGCGCCATATTACCTCACTCTCCACTTCATCAAATAATCGACTGGACATTTCGACATTCTTGTTTTCATTTCCTTATTCAAGCACATCATCGTGATCGCGATAGGATCGATAAAAACAGCAAAAGAGGTTAGGAAATGGCCGCGTATGAACATCTTCCAGTCGATTACTCGAGATACAGAAAAGTCATAGAAATAAAAATGGAAAATGTTTGTAGTTAAATTCTCTACAACTTTTGTTTGAACTATTTTTCCATAAAATACCGATTCGTAAAAGAAGATTACAAAAAAACCCAAAAAACGACCAAAAACTGCAAATAAAAAAAATTGGACCACTTTTGTTATTTAAAACCATTTTTTTCGTGATCAGCAACCCAAAAGACTTCGGATACCGTTGCAAAAACCCATGGACTTCTGGTAGCATACTCAAAGGGGTCTAGCCAAAGGACTAAAAAGAAAAAACTTATTGCATTGATTTAAAAAGTCAGTAAGTATGGTTGCAACAATTAAAAATGTATTGTGTTGGGTCAAAAAATCGGTTATATGATTACTTACGAGGTGTTTTTCTTAAATGATAATGAATAGTTTTTAGAGCTTCAATCTATTTTTTTGTGAAATGTCTGGTGAATTTTGACGAAGTAATTATCCTTTACATTTATTATGTTGCATATTTATTTGACATTAAACGGATTTACTTTAAATCAGAATAAAGAAACACGATGTATTCTTTCTGTTTGCTGTAAATCAAATACACTGGCCCGCAAAATTAACCGGACAAAAAAATGGTTTAAATTCGATCCTAAATAACTTTTTCAGGGTTGCATCAATTTTGATAATTTTTTGTCGAGTTTTAGGCCGATTTATTGTCATCATTTTTTCATATCGGAGCTTCAAAAATTTCTAACGGATTTGTTGTTATACAGGGGTTAATAAAAAGTTGCATTTTACTCTAAACGTTTAAACACCATGTGGAAAAAATCACAACCGAATAATGATTCTTTTTGCGACATTTTCAAGCCCCTTCTTTTCTAAACAACTTTTTTTAAACTCATACCGATATCTGTATTCTTAAAGGAAGAACACTGGTTCAAATAAAATAATGCAATAATGCTTTATAAGCAACAAAAAATTAAAAATAACATGGATAATGGTGGTATTAAGGCTTTTTTTCATTTTTTCTAAAAACGAGTATTTCCCCACAAACTTATCCTTTCGGCATAGACTCAATTAAAGAAGCAACCACGTCTTGGGGTATTCATTGCCACTCATTTTTCAGTGCTTGTTCTAATGCAGCCAAAGTTTGAAACTCGCCGTATTCTGCTAACTCTTTTCCTAGTGTATCCCACATGTGCTCGATAGGGTTGAGGTCCGGACTTCTTGGGGGCCAGTCCAATACATAAACGTCAACGTTGATTAAATATTGCATATTGTGCATCAAGAAAAATGTTTTCCCATAAATGGCTTACAAGGTACCACATGATCTTCTAAGCACTCTCTAACGTCTACCAGTCTTCTAAGCAAAGCTGGAGCAGAGGCTGTTTGCTCCCGAAGAACCTGAAGACATAAGAAATCGATCTTCAACTGGTTTGTGGCCCTTTGTCTTCCCTGTCCAGGTCTTCTGAATAAGAAGTTTGTCTGAACGTATCGCATCCAATACCGTACTGCGTAGATAGCCAAGCCTTTCTGCGAAATACCTAATCGGACGACTATCGTCTTGTAGAACAACGGCTTGTGCCACTTCTTCTGGGCTTATCGCTTTTAAATACACGTTTACGAAACAGCTCCGAAACACTTAAAAAACTTTAAAACCGCTTCAAAAAGTTAAAAAGTACAGCAAAAATAAATCTAATTTGTTGACAAAAATCTTTTGACCTGCTACGGTGCCATGGAAACTGCTAATTCTTATTCATATTCATATTCATATTTTATTCACCATAAATCATACAAAAATAAAAATACATTTGCTTTGGTACCACAATAGTAAAATTGTAAAAAGGTAAAAACAAATTAAAAAACATATAACTTAGCCTTAAAAAGGGCAAACATGGCACAGAAATAAGCAAAATATACCCTCACTTCCTTTCCCGCCCGTCCAATCAATAAACTCGCCAATCTCATAAAAACCCGTTGGTGATGAGGAAGCCTCTATTTCCCTTTTTAATATTTCAGTGTTAAATTTTTTCCAGTTTGTGGGTTTTTATTATATAACTTAACAGGTAGAGAATCTCCACCGGTGGCCGTTCTGACAGATTCACCTTGGGTAGTCTTAACTGATTTTTAGCCTAGTAGGATATTCATGTATATCCGCTCCGTTAAAATTGATTTTTTTTTTTGGGACCCATAAAATTGCCCCCAAGATGTATGCACAAGTAACCGTCATTATTTTAAGGTTTATAAACAGTGGTCGGGCATGTTCAAAGTCACACCACTTTCTGGATTTTTTTTCTGCGCTATTAGTACCTCATGTGGCCTCCACTCCACCCCACACCAGAACCCCGTAGGTTAGGTGACAGGGAGTCCAAATAATTTTTTTTAATACCTCCATGGAAAACCACTTCTTTCAATCTTCCAATCACAAACCTAGCTCTAGACAATTTAGACAAAAGGGAAGAAACATGATTTCTCCAGTTTAATTGAGGACCAGGTTGAACCCCAGTAATTTTATGGTTTCATTATCTTTAGAAACTCCCCCCCTTTTACCGGTCCAGGCCATCCTGTTTGTCTTCTTTGATTCCATGCAAGACGGTTACACTAAACCATCTCCTTGCCTCCGCCAATGGTCCCCCGACAATCCACTCAGATCATCGATTGCCCCCTACACAGAAGCGTACTATCATCTGCATAGAGGTAAGCATCACTCCTCCCCCAAGTAGTTGGGCAGATCGTTCATGTTAATGAATATACCGGCCCAAGCACGAACCTGGGCACCCCATGCTTAACCTCCTTGATACCTGACTTGTCGCTGTTTATAACAATGTACTGTTCTCTATTAGAGAGAAATGATTTAATGAGGTCAAGCGTTTCCCCTGATTCCGTACTTGTCCAGTTTACTAAGTAGAATGTCGTGGGACACGCGTGAAGCCTTAGACAGGTCACATGACAGCCATCGCAGATACCCACGTCCAAATCTCTAAGAGCAGCGGAGTTATATTCGGGCAGCCTGTGTAGTTGATCCGCAGCTCAAAACCATAATGTCTTTTATGTAATATACTGTTTGACTCTAGAAACAGTGATATTCTGTCTTTTAAGACTATCTCCATAATTTTAGATATTATGGAGTAATTGTTATAAATCTGTAATTTCTAAGCAGGCTGGACGCCTTTTTTAAAATATTGACCTTTCCTAATTTCAGTGACTGGGGAAATATTCCCTTTTCCATACAAGCGTTTGTCAAGTGAGCAACTGGTGCAGAGATTATATCAATTACAGTTTTTACAATATCGGTACTGACACTTTGGCATCAGAGCTGGATGAGTTTTCAGATTTTTTATAATGGCATAAATTTCCGCCTCTGTACAAGGGTTTAGAAATATTGAGTTGGCCACCCCCATTTTTATGCATTTGATAGGGTCCAGATTACTTTAGGGATTTCCCCGTATAGGTCATCCACTATAGTGGTACAAAAATTATTAAATTCGTCTGGGCTTTTAGTTATTGAAGATTTAATTTCACTTTTATTTGCGTAATTATTTATGATGTTCCACGCTGTTTTATTAAAGTTTTTTGCTGTTTTAAGAATTCCATCGTGAAACTGTGCTTTGCATTCTTTTATTTTTCTACGGTATAAGTACTTAGTTTTAATGTACTCTGCCCTGATGTCTACATTATCAAACCGATCCAATCTATGTCTAAGTCTATTAAGATTTTTACGCATAGCTCTCAGGTCATTGGTATACCATGATTTTTGATTCGTTTTATTTAGCTTTTTTAGTGGAAAGGCGCAAAGCGCGGCGTGCTGCAAGGACGCAGACAGGATTTCCGCCATCACAGACGGGTCATGCGCATCATAAAACTGTTGTTGCCATTCATTATTATTTAGAAAAAACAAATTCTGCCTGACCCGATAGTGTTATTGGTCTTATAAATACGATTTTCAAACAGCTGCAGTTCACTCAAAATCCCACCGTTTGACCATAATGATCAGAGATATCCTCTTTGACCATGCACCTCTGTCTTCACCAACTCGTCAAAATTTGCAAATATTATCTATGCACGATGCACAATTACTTAAAACAGTTGGTTCTTTAATTAAAAATTAAAATTAAAAAAATTTGAAATTAATTGCCATTTTGTTCGATTTTTTAGGAAATCTACATTAAAACGCCCACAATTTTAATTTTTTTTTATTTTTTATTTATATTTTACCATTCTTTCCAGAGAAAGCATGAAGTTGTCATAACTACCCAAACCAGATCTGTACAAAACGATCACCACTATATTTTCTATAGCAACTGCTGAAAACTCTGCATCAATTTCCTTGCAATAAGAATCGACATTTATAGCGAGGCCCCATATCTTTCCCTTTTCATATATCGCCCACCTCCATGATTATTTACAGACCTACAAAAGGTTGTTAATTTATAGTTTGGAATACAAATAGTTTCAATTTCAAATTTTTTTGCCAAGTCCGCTGAAACAAACAATCTCATATTTCATTTTATTTAGAAACAGGGGAAAGTGGGTCAAAACACTCTACATTAAAATTATCTTTAATTATATTTGGATTTAGATTGCTTCCACCCCCCCTTTTTTTTTAGGTAAAGTCTTTTTTTTGTTGTTTTGGGGGACTCTGGGAAAAGAATATTTATTAATCACAGTTCCTTCTGGCCATATTTCCGGAGTTAACATTTTTTCCCCAAGTCTTTGGCCACTCCCCTTTAAACGAACAAATTTCTTTGGGGTTATTTTGTCCAATTTTACAACTTCGCTGTCTAAGCCAATTCTTTAGTTATAAAGTCCTTTAGAGTGTCTTCCGCTGTTTGAGGTATAAGTCTAGAGATGAAGAACCATTGTTTCTGTTGTATTGCTTGTAAGGGGCCAATCCCCCTTTTTTGATACCATTTTTCTTACACCCCCCAGCGTAGATACTGACGAATTTTTTAAATGGAACATTGAGTAAACTATCTTACCGATTTTTTTTAAGTATCTGTACCCATTCAGTACAAACCGGGCAGTTTTAGTTCGAGAATGAGGTTGCAGAGAAAGGGTCGAGGTTTTATAATCTGAGTTGCATTATCTTTTAGTATTATACAGGGTGACCCAAGGAAAAGGTCGCCCCCCCTTTGTAAATCTCCGGATTTTTTGGGGAAAAAAAGCTCAAAAACGTAAGTTTTAATTTCCAAGGGGCGTCACTTCATCTGTAGCCGTACAATACAAGGGGGTCCAAAAAAAATTCGTTATACATTAGATTTTTAAATGGAAACCTCCATTTTTTTTTTAAATTTTTTTAGATTTCCGAAAATTTTTTTTGAACTTTTTTTAATAAAGTTTATACCTATCTTCAATGGTTAAACTATTTGAGTTTATAATAAAATTCTAGAAATAGTGATAGTAAGGAAATATATACTAAAAATAATAATCAAATGGTTCCCATAGTAACAAGACTTTACTTTAAATTTAAAACAATTGGTAACCCAAAAAAAAAAAGCAACCTACAGTCATGCGCAAATTAAAGGTAAACATTAATTTTCTATAAAGAATTAGGTCAATGTGGCAATAAGTGCAAAAATGGTGTCCATTTACCTCCATGTAATAATAAGGATTTTGTTCGAATCTATTTCTCACATTTTTAAATGAATAAGTTATTTGTCAACGTTCAGCCGTAATCCGCTCCCGAAGATCTTGAATAGAATCTGATTCGTACTAAATACTTTTTTAAATACCCCCAAAGGAATAATCTAAAGGACTTAAGCCCGGGATCTTGGCGGCCACTCAATGGGGCCTCGTCTGCCGATCGACTGATTGGGGGAAAAGGGTATCCAAAACTGTCGTACTGAAGCCACATAGTGCGGTGGTGTACCATCTTGTTGGAAATTGATATAATTTTCATTATAATTAACGTCATTTTTTAATATTTCGGTAATTTATGACTCTATTGTATTTTCTAACATGTGCAAGTACGTATTGCCTGTCAAGTTTCTAGGGATAAAGAAAGCTTCTACAATATAATTTACGAAAATGCCGGCCCTACATTTATTTTTTTTAGGATATTGCGGGGGGACCCTCGAAAAAAATATGGATTCAAGTCACTCCAATATTGACAATTACGTCTATTTACACACCATGTAAATAGAACGTACACTCATCCTAACACAAATATTAAGTAACAGATTTGCATTGTTGATTAAAAGTTGGGCAGAAAATTAAAAAACCCCAACTTCCATCAAAATCGTCTTCATTAGGCCTGGACAAATTTTATCTTGAGGGTGAAATTAGTTGTCTTTCAAAATTTCTCTACTGTTGAGGTAAATTTGAAAAGTAGCCAGTCCACGAGGGCTTTGGGGGTTGTCAAGTGCTACGTGTTCCAACACTGGGGTTTCTGGACTTCATTTTTAAAGGTCGATTTTTTTAAGGGATTACGGGGGAAAATTATACACAGATCCAGTTTCTTCAAATTTTCTTATTAATTAGCCCAATTATCGTTAATATTTTTGTCTGGATGTAACGATTAAACAACCGGGTAGTAGCTCTTTTTAAAACTCCCTTTTGGTAATACAGTTTAAATATTTTTACCCTTCTAAAACTCAAAAAAATTGTTCAATATTTATTACAACTAGTTAAGTTAACAATTTAAAATCAAAGACAAAGTTTTCCTATGACTTACCATGACACTGACTGATGCTAAAAATTTTTGATATAAACTTTATTAATAAAAAATAAAAAGTCATAGAGAATCTAAAAATTTTAAAAAATGGGGTTTATTAAAAAAAAAATTTTAATGTGGTAGAGGAAAAGACGTCCCCCCCGAAATCAAAATTGACGTATCCGAGCATTTTCCCCAAAAATCCGGAGGTACAAATAGGGGTGCGATCTTTTCATTGGGCCACCCTGTATGTAGTACCCCCAAAAAATCACCCGATTTTGCGGGTCGATACCCCTGACAAAAAGGTTTTCCCCCCCAAAATTATTCCTGGCTCGCTTTGCATGGTTCCGACTATGTCCTTGCCTTCTTCGATGTTTAACCCTTTGCCATTGCCCATCATAATTTTTATCGTTTTTTTTGTTTTCGTCATCATCATTATCCTTTACCAAGTTTATAATATCCTGCATTTTTTCCCCCTTTCGCATTTTCAATGTCATTGATTTGTTTTTTTGCCGGCAGAATTTTTTGAGTAGTCCCCGTATTGTTAATTTGTTACCGAAATATCTCTATTTTTTCCTTATCAGTAGGGGGCCCCGGTTTCGGAACAGCTTGTTTCTACGTTTTTTTTTCTGGTAAATTCATTGGGGGGTAGTAAGGAGATATTAATTATAAATATATTTAAAAAAATTAAATAAAAAAAAATCAGGGGGGTTTAACAATTTATTTGCATTACAACGTCTTTTCAAAGTTGGTTTGGTAAAATTGGCTTTTTTAAATTTTAAAAAATCTAAGTCTAAAAAAATCCTTTGACATTACAGCTTGTAACTGGAGTAAATCGAAAATGATTTTACAAGTCGTTCTTTTATTTTGTAGTGCCTTAAAAATTTGTTTTATTTCTTTTAAAACTTATTTTT